>CAUYPK010017519.1:0-29711 GCA_963574355.1 Loris lydekkerianus
CCTCAAACATTATCATCTCATATCTTGGCCACTGTTCAAGAGTCTTTTGTCCTTACAATCCCTTCTTCATAGGCTATTGGGATCTTGAAAACACATCAAGAAAATCAGGTTATGGACTGCAAACTCTCCAACAGGTTAACAGTTAAATAAAATCAAACTTCCTTGAAAGGCACAGTAAGTATTCAATAAATATTTGTTGATTATTGTTAAACATATGTATACATAGTAAAAAATAAAGTCTAAAATATACATGTACCAAATTGATGTTACCTTTATTATGCTGTTAAGTTGATCAATGGCATCTTTCATAACTAACAACAGAATTATTTACATTTTATAAAGAAGCAGGGACACAGTAGTGTGCACCTGTAGCCCCAGCTACTCTGGAGGCTGAGGCAGAAGGATCACATGAGCCCAGGAGTTCAAAGTTACAGTGAGCTATGGTGATGCCATTGTACTCCAGTGTGGGTGAAAAGTGAGACCTTGTCTCAAAGAAGAAGAAAAGAAGAAAGGAGAGAAGAGGAGAGAAGAAGAAGAAAAGAAGGATAGGTTTCCGGGTAAACTCTACTCTAAAGACAAATTATTATTGTTTTTGTTACACTCTTCCTCTTTCAATTCACGGCGATTTTTGCTTACTTGCCTTGCAAAGTTTGTAACAAGAAAGAGAACAGAAAATATACGTTTTAGTTTACAGCTTTCTTTCCTTTTCCCAAAGAGCATAACCCACTGAGAAGAATAGGGTTTGATGAAGAGGAAAGTGCCTCAAAAAGAAAGTGGGCAAAGGATCTCCTTTCGAGAAAAAGAAAAAGCCCAAGGCTAGTGGGAAAAGAGACCTAAGGTACCTTGGAGAAAAGGCGACACACGGCCTCAAAAAAGCTGCAGAGCTGGGTTCGGGCCCAGAGCAGCTAGCCTCCTCATAAAGTTTCAGAGCTCCAAGGGCCAAAAGGATCTTATGAGGGAAAGCAGCAGTCCCAGAAGAGCCAGCATAGACAATTGTCCTGCACATTGGCCTGCATGAGACCCCAGATCTTGGCACAAGTTCACAGGGCATGTGGGAGATTAGCCCAGAATAACAGAGGCCAGACTTCCTGCCAGCCCTAAAAGCTGAGTGTCCAGAGCCAAATTAAGCTGATTTATAGAAACAAAGGAAATGTTTTATTTCTTGGATACCTTCATTGTGTCCTAAGATTTATGCACACCACCATTCTCTTGTACAAAAATATTCAAAGGATTTATCCCTTCTATAAATAAGTACTGATTCAATGTCATTCCTATAATAATGTCACTCTTACTCACGTGTTCTCCAATATGCTTTCCTGGGGCAGAGTGGAGAGAAAGGAGTGGAATCATGACAGTTCTGGGATTGTCCCAAAGAATGCATCTCATGCAAGCATATCAGCTGGTTTATGTTTCAGTGGGCAAAGAGCTGGTTCTCTGCACCTGTTTCATTTGGATTTGATTATGGTTTTTTGTTTGTATCTGTGACAGGGCCTACTTTAGAACCTTGTGCATAAGGAGACAGGTTCTGGACTACGGCTGATCTGGGATGGAAACCAAGCTCTGCCCGCTCAGTCAGCCATGTGATATGGCACAAGTTTCCTAATTCCCCTGTATCCTCGTGGTGGGGGTGATAATGTTATCTTGGGGTTATTGTGAGGATTAACTGTGTTAAGTTTAAGGTGCTTAACACAGTAGCTGTCACATAGTAAGCTCTCTATTAAATGGTAAATGTTATTACTGGATTTGATTATAGTTGGCACTTGGAAAACGCTGGAAGAAAGGAAGGAAGGAAGGAAGGAAGGAAGGAAGGAAGGAAGGAAGGAAGGAAGGAAAGAAGGAAGGAAAGAAGTTACCTTCTAGTCCACTGAGAGAAAATTATGCAAGAAATATAAAACCAGCCAGGTTATTCTCCATTTAGGCACTATTCTAGGAACTGAATTGTGCCATACTTTCTTTGTGCTACTAACACACATATGTTCTGGGACTTTTCACATACTTTGGAACACTAGCAATGTACCACATGAAGCCTTGAATGCCATCACACTTGGTGACCTATAATTGACATTGGCAGGAACTTTGGCCATGATCAGGAATATGCTTTGTGGTCATGCCAAAGAATTTTCTTCTGGAAATGCTATCTTCTGTGGGAATCAATCTCGCAATTTTGGCCTCAAGCAGCATTGGAATAAATTAATTCCAGGAATCATGGGAAATCAAGAAGTTTATAGTCTTCCTTCTGGGGATATAATTAAAATAACCCAAGCCAACAACTCAACAGGATGACCATTTGGACAGGAGCCATTTGAAAACACACCAATTTCAAGAAATGGTGTTGATAAATCACTTTCCAGATAATCGCTAGACAAACTTTTATGATGAAAGGAAAATGATCAATCATTGTATGTACAGTCAATGCCTCTATGTTTTCTTCCCATTGAAATTCAAAACAAAAATAACAAACATGCCATATTTTTTCACATCCTTGGGGCTTTTCCCATACTGATCCCTTAGCCTAGAATGTCCGCCACTCCTCCTACCCAACCCATGCCCTGAACCCCCGCAAGTGATAGTAGAATAGAGCTTCCTATTTCCCAGAATGAGCGACATTGGGCAAGTTATTTAACTTCTCTGTGACTCAGGATTACTATAGGCATGATGATTGCACCAACTTTATGGAGTTTTTGAAAAACTAAATAGGTTGATATTTGGAAAATGTGTAGATAGGACAGTTCTTGGTTAATAGTAAGCATTATACAATTGGTGTCATTATTGTCCTTCAAATCCTAGCACCAGCTTCACAGAAATCTTCAAAGAACCTGGTGAAGGTTATTTCATTCCCCTGGCCAGAGTTAAACACCTCATCTTCTATGCTTGTACTTGACACCACTGTTGTATATGTCGCATTCAATTACAACTGTCAGTGTGTACATCTGCCTTGCCACTGTGCAAAAAGTATGAGGAATATAAAATCAGCCATTTCACTGTTATAGTCTTCAGGTTTAAAAAGAGGGCTGTGAACATGGCAGATGTACAGCAAATATTGGTTAATGTATGTATGCATTAATTGCTATTTGAGCTTTTCAAGCTTCCCATGCACTCCGTATTTTCCCCTCCTTCTACGAAACTGTTGAGCGATGGCTGTTACTATGGTTGTGCCCCAAACCAAATGAGATAAGGTTTTAAGCTGTCTCAACACCTGTATTGTGATCACTTAAATCACAAAAATTCATTGTTAGAGCTACTAACAGAGTTGGGTAAATGTCATCGCTGGGATGGCAGGGTGTCTTGACCAGCATATGTCACCTGTTGAGAGGAACCTTAAAGCTTCCTCAGGCAGCTCTCAAGTACTGCATCCTTCCACCACTGCTGGGACACGGGACATGTCACAGCTCCCAGGAGAAATCTGTAAGTGGTTAGTCAGAGTCAATCTGCAGAAGAGAGGGGCCTTGGCTGGGATGTGATCCAAGGAGACACTGAAAATAGCAAGTCCATTGAAGGCCAACGGAAGTTCCCCTTGTGAAAGTGAGAAAAAGATGATGAAATAAGACCCTTCCTGGCAGTAAAAAGAAAACAACATCCCACCTGAAGTGGAATGCAAAAGGAGAGCCAGGGAAGGCTCCGCCCACCTGGGGAAGGCACTGTGGGTCAACAGGGAAGGCACTAGACTTAGAAATCAAAGAACCAAATCTCAATTCTTCCATGTGATGAACTAACTTTCTTCTCTTTAAAATGGAGAATCAAATGACATAAACTATAAAAGTGCTGAATAAATGCAAGTGATGATCTTATAGAGCTGGAAAAAGCCCTTCACACAGGATTCACACAGGATGGAAAGGGTTCCCACCCTGAACACAGGCCTCTCCTTCTTCTCCACTGGAGGCCAATAGAGATGTTTTTGCCTCCTTTTCATTTAAATTAGCGGTTTCTTAAGAATTCAGGTGGCACAACAGGCTTAAAGATTTGTATGAGATAGAACTTCTTATTAGTAGAAGTCTGCTTTGGGAGAGCACTATTGCTTTGAAACACATAGAACCATATGATGGATGTTAAGGGAGAGAGAATTTAAATCACACAAATTATTATAATTGGAGACAAAGAAATATTCAGGAATGCTGCCCAGCTCAGCAAAATGTTTTCTATAAGATGGTTTCTTCAAAGAGAAGCGCACATGCCCCCATTGTAGCTAAGGTTTGACTTCCCCAAAACCTAGGCATCCAAGGATTTCCTATAAGTCCTTTGGGCATAGGAAAGGAAGTAAAATTCTGACCTGCTGCATTTTATTTTCTCCAGGCTAACCACAAGAGGAGAAGCTAGATTAAATAGAAAATTATTCACTACAAGGGGCTGAAACATGTTTAAGACCTTAAATTAGTCAAAACCTAATAAATGGAAGATGCCACATCATAGAATGAGAAAATAGAATGGTGATTGTATTGACATATTTCAGAGAAAGGCCCCTTTCAAAATAGTTCTAAATAAAGTTCTTGGAAGAGAAAATGACTATTTCACTTTTACTTTAGATGTGGAAAATCCCCTGGACTGAAAATTCCAAAATCCTCTCTACATATTTTCTGATTTTTTTCACTAATTCCACTCACCCACATGGTTTCCAGGCAGAGCCTAATTTGGTCTGGCTCCCATATTTACCAAGATCTCCAGTTCAAGCCTTTCATATAATCTCACAGTGAAGTTTTACTTTCTGTTCATATATTCTTTACATGACGGTATCAATTTGGTCAACTTCTTAAATATACCACAATTTTTGAAACTGTGTTTCGGAACATTTGTATATTTTTTCAGGATCCAGACATCTTAAAAACTGATGCATCACCTGGGCTTTCCATCCCCTTAGGTAGGTTCTGCTACTAAAACTTCATGTTGTATAAGCCTTAAAGAGTGTGTATCCTTCCCAAATAATTCCCACATGGACATGAGTTTAAGGAAAGAAGGTATGCATTTTGGTAAGAGGAATTCAAAAGAGAATGGAATAATTCTTCTGACAACTAGTTTCATAATCTCTTTGGCTCTAACTTATCCCTACCGCCTAGGTCTGGAATATTCCTAATATAATTACTCCCTCTGCATTTTCCCACTCTAAAAAAATGCACTGGATGACAGTCTAAATTATGACTATCTAAACTTTCAAAGCAAATTAAATTAGAGAACAGTAGAATCTTAATATGTGTTTTGTTATTAAAAAAAAAAAAAAAAAAAACCACGTAGCCTGGAAGCTGGATGGGGTAGCCCATCCCTGTAATCCAGCCTTTTGGGAGACTGAGTCAGGAAGATTGCTTGAAGCCCAGAATTCAAGACCAGAATGGATAATGTAATGAGATCCTGCCTCTAAATTTTTTTAGCCGAGTATGGGAGTGTACATCTATAGTCCTGGCTACTTCAGAGGCTGACAGGGAAAGATCGCTTAAGTCCAGGTGTTCAATGCTGCCCTACGCTGTGACCACACTACTACACTCCAGCCTGGGTGACAGAGACTCCCATCTCTAAAACAAACAAAACAAAAACATGTAGCTTGGAAAACATTTAGAAATTTCACAAAAGCCTAAAGAAGTGGAAATCACATATCACCTCACCTCTCAGATATGTTTCTGTGAATAAAACATGTTTTTCTGCATGAAACAAGTGTAACCAAAATGGAATCACACCCTACATATTTTAGAATTTGATTTTTTCATTTATCCATGTATTGTGAACATCTCCCACCATATTAAATATTTTTCTACAGAACCATTTTGGTGACCATACACTCCATTTTATAAATATGGAGTCCTTTATTTGGGGGCATTTACATTTTCTCCAGTTTATTTTAACTCTGTGATAATTATCCTTGTAGAAAAGTTATTCTTGCAATTAGCCAGAATTATTACATCCTTAGGATAAATTTCCAGAAGTGAAAATGACAGGCTGAAGAATATGTATGTTGCCAAGATTTTAGGTACACATTGCCAAATTACCTTGCAAAAGGTTCATCAGTCCCAACAGCAGAATATGAGACATCTATTAACTATTTGCTTTGAAAAATTTCACATACAGATAAGATAAACAAAGTGATTATCTAAAATGCAAAAGCATTCTTCATTTAAGAAAAGAACTTATAACATGGCTCCTTTAAACAGTGAGCTCTCCTAGTACATTTGAAACATTATTCAATTTAAAATATGATTTTAAGTTTCCGTGGACATTTTCCTTAACACAGCTAGCAGAGAAAATGAGGTATTTCTCTGTCTGACATTTTTAGTAGCAAAAACTACTTCTCAATGGGCTCTGTCTCTCTCCGTCCTCATCCAGACTGAGAAGAGACACCCCAGTGCAGCACCATTATTCTGCTCTTAACTCATCTTCTATTTCACATTCCATTTCCCGTCATGCCCTAGATAAACACGGCAGCACTGACATGCTGAGAAGCCTTCCCTGAAGACTGCAGCCCACACTCATCCATCCCTTCACTGAACTCCTATTATACTTATTGTCTGTACCACACAATTAGCACTTTATTATATACTGTCTTGTTCTCTAATTGTCTGTACCACACAATTTAGCACTTTATTACATTCTGTCAGATTCTGTAATTGTGTCATGTATTTTTGTCGTATCTTTCCAACTAGATTACAAGCACCGGGGTGGCAGAGACCCTGTCTGGTCCTGCCTTGCCGTTCCCCACAGCACCAAACACTGTGTCAGGCACAGCAAAGCAAATCTCCAACAGATGCTGGTGGGGTTCTTGGGGGTGGGTGGGTGAGTGGGTTGATTGGCTTTCTTTCTGATGGATTTTAAGTAGGCTGAGTTATCTGGAACCTAGAGTAGGAAATAGATAAGGTGCTGGGTAAGGAGAGAGGTGGGTAGCAGGGTCATCCCAGCCTTTAATCAACCTACTTTGTTGCCTAGCAGGTCATTTAGTTTCTCTCTACCAGAGTTTTTCTTTATATAATTAGGCATCACCTAACGACAAGGATACATTCTAACAAGTGCTTTGTGCCTACTGCTCCTAGGTTACAAACCTGGATAGCATGTTACTGTACTAAATACTACAGGCAATAGTAACATCATGGTACATATTTGTGTATCAAAACTTAGAAAAAGTACAGTAAAAATGCAGCACAAAAGATCAAAAATAGTGCACCTGTATGCAGCACTTACCATGAATGGATTGCTGGACTGGAAGTTCCTCTAGGTAAGTGGGTGAGTGAATGGTAAGGCCAAGAATATTACTGTACAGCACTGCAGACTTTATAAACACTGTGCATTACATTTATTTAAAAATATATTTCTTTCTTCAATAAGTAGTAACCTTCGCTTACTGTAACTTTTTACTTTATAAACTTTTTAATTATTTTAACTTTTTAATTCTGTTGTAATAATAGCTTAACGTGTACCATACAGCCACACAAAAGTATTTTTTCTTTATATCCTTATTTCTATAAGCTTTTTCCTATTCTTTAATTTTTTTTCTTTTATTTTTTAAATGTTTTTAGGAAACTAAGACAGAATCACACACGTTAGCCTTGGTCTACACAGGGTCAGGATCATCAATATCACTGTCTTCTACCTCCATATGTTGTCCCACTGGAAGGTCCTCAGGGCAATAACACTTCACACGCATGGAGCTGTCATCTCCAGTGATAACAATGCTCTCTTTTGGAATACCTCTTCCTGAGGGTTTCTTTTTTTTTTTTTTTGAAACAGAGTCTCACTGTGTCACCCTCGTTAGAGTGCCGTGGTGTCATAGCTCACAGAAACCTCAAACTCTTGGGCTTTAAGTGATTCTCTTGCCTCAGTCTCCTGAGTAGCTGAAACTACAGGCACCCACCACAGGACTAGTTTCAGAGATGGGGTCTCGCTCTTGTTCAGGCTGGTCTCAAACTCCTGCGCTCAGGCAATCCACCTGCCTTGGCCTCCCAGTGTGCTAGGATTACAGGTGTGAGCCACCACACTGGGTCCTGAGGCTGTTTTATAGTTAACTTTTTTTTTTTTTTTTTTGAGATAGAGTCTCACTATGTTGCCCTCGGTAGAGTGTGGTGGCATCCCAGCTCACAGCAACCTTAAACTCTTGGGCTTAAGCGATTATCTTGCTCAGCCTCCCAAGCAGCTCAGACTACAGATGCCCACCACAACACCTGGCTATTTTTTGGTTGTAGTTGTCATTGTTGTTTGGCAGGTCCAGGCTGGGTTCAAACCCGCCAACTCTGGCTTATGTGCCTGGCACCCTAGCCGCTGAGCCACAGGCACTGCCCCTACCTACAGCTAACTTTTTTTTTGTAGTTTATGGCCAGAGCTGGGTTTGCACCCGCCACCTCCAGCCTATGGGGCCAGCGCCCTACTCCGTTGAGCCACAGGCACCGCCCCTACCTACAGCTAACTTTTAAAAAAATAAATAGGAATACACTCTAAAATAATGATAAAAAGTATAGTATAGTAGATACATAAGCCAGTAGCATAGTCCTTTATTATCATTATCAAGTATTATGTACTGTATGTAATTGTATGTGCTGTACTTTTACACACCTGGCAGTGTGGTGGGTTTGTTTATCTCAGCATCAACACAAACACAGCCTGCTTTGTGCTATAACATTAGGGTGGCTATGACATTACCTGACAATGGGGATTTTTCGGCTCCATTATAAATCTGATGGGATGACTGTCAAATCTGCAGTTCACTGGTGACCAAAACATCATTTGTGGTGCATGACTATATGTAGAATAGGGAAACCAGAACAAGTGGCCAGGCAACAAGTAAAATCTCATGACTTCACATTTTTCATCTGAAGATTTTATATGATAACCTTCTCCAGGAGGGGAGCCACTAATGTGTAGAGAAGAGAAGTCATGGTTTGGAATTAGAGATACTTCTTCCCAGCTGTGTGATCTTCCACAAATCATTTAACTGCTCTCTGTCTCTCTGCCTCTCTCTCTCTCTCTGAAAGTAAACTCAACATCCCTCATCTCTGAAATTATTCCAATGGCTGATTATTTATGATACTGTCACTGAGCATAAGCCTGCTGGATTATTCTTATTTCCCCCAATTTCTGTAGCCATCATGCCTTGCGTAAGTGTTAAGCATTATTATTACCATAATAAATATAATTACTGGGTCTATTTGTCTTACATGCCACTTGAAGGGCTTCTGCATAAGCTGTGATTCAGGGTTTGCTTCTCAGTAGGTGTGGGAAATAAAGGTAGTGAGAGAAATTTATCTTCCCTGGTTGAATCATTTACACATAATGATCTATTACATGACATCGGTCTCACTTCTAGTAAATAATAAGACCAGAAACACCCAATACACAGCCTTAAGAAATCCATGCCTCTGTCTGTCACTTTCACCTGTGCTAGAAACGTTTAGATGAAGGCAACATTCAGATAACCTTATTTTCTGAATTTGGGAGGACACAAAATGTTCTGTCCCTGAGTGTCATCTGCTTTTCCCCCTTCTGATCAACATGTTTTGCCATGGTGTATTCTCTTTTTTGTATGTTTTTGTCCTTGTCTGTTCAACTGGCAGGTCCACAATAAAATGTAACCGATCAAATAGTTGTTCAACATGTTAGTCTCTCAAATATAGATCAATTAAGCCTCTCCTGGAAGGCTGGGTACAGTGGCTCATGATGGCAATTTTAGCACTTGGGAGGCCAAGGTGGGTGGATTGCTTGAGCTCAGAGGTTTGAAACAAGCCTGAGCCAGGGGGAGACCTCATCTCTAAAAATAGCTGGGCATTGTGGCAGGTGCCTGTAGTCCCAGCTATTTGGGAGGCTGAGCAAGAGAATCACTTAAAGCCCAAGAGTTTGGGGTTGTTGTGAGCTGTGATGTCACAGCATTCTACAGAGAGCAACAAAGTGAGACTGTCTCAAAAAAAAGAAGCCTCTCTTGGAAGTGCTGCTCTAACCATGGGGATTCTCTACCCTTGAGAGTTCAGGGATCCTAGAGAGCACTGAATGGCTACTTTATAAGATAGAGGACTTCCTTTAAGAATCGCTTCCCTCCCTCTCCATGTGTTGCCTGAGTTTCCCTTTGGCAAAGATGAGCTCTTTCTTTCTGCATATCTTTGCTAATCGGCTGTGTTCATTTATTTTTTCAAAAACATTCATCAAGGTCAGCCATGTGACAGGCAGGAGACTGCATGCTGGAGATATAGTGATGAATACCGCACAGTTAGGGACTCACATTCAAGGAACCCATGGGCCAACAGAGGAAGCAAATATGTCAACAGACAACCACCACACAGTGAGATAAGTATGAACAGAATACACTTGGCCAGCATATCAGCTTGAGCCCTGTGTGCCTGCCACAGAGTCAACTTTGTCCAAAGATCTAAGGGAACAGTTAACCTGGCTATGGGTGCTGATTAACCTGGAGACAAGGGCACTGCTCCAAGATGGTTTTGTGGCTGTCTTGGGGGTAGGGAAAAGAGGATGAGAAAGGGCAGTCTTAGAATGGGGTGGGGAAATGAGAAGGAAATGATGGTCTGTCCCCAACTAGTTCCATTGACTCAGGCCTGAGCCGCAAAGAGAGAATCTGTGGGTACAGAGGGAACGGGCTCAGACAGACAGGACCCAAGTCAGGCTGTTTCTGGGGCCCAGGTGAAAAAATGTGAAAGAAAGTGGTAAAAAAGGGACTTCTCTCCACAACATTAGGGACAGTGTGGCTGATGGCCTTGGGAGCATGCAGGGGTAAAAAACATCCTTGGATGAAAGTGGCTGAGATGAGACACTGCCTGCCCCCCAGTGGCCTCACAACAGGCACATCAACATGGTACTCAAAGTGGAAGAACAAGAAGGAATGGGAAGAAGCTCATTGGAGGTATTACTATATTATGCCTCCCAGAATGAATGGGGAGACTTGGAGGGAGAGGTGGTTCTGCACTAGGCAGAGGCCTGAGCCAAAGCACTGTGATTCATTACCACTACTATAACTCTTCACCTTAGGGCTAAGTTTCTATATACACAAAAGTTGGGGGAACACACCAAAAAAGCATTTGTTTTCTGGTCACAAGACTAAGCAGAGTGATGTTTACACTGTTGGATAATGGAATTGAGGTTTGGTAGGTAGAGAGACAAGAAGGTAAGTAAAAAAAGGAGATACAGACCAACATTGGAGTTTAATAGGGCTGAGTGATGGTGAGAGGGAACTCAGCCAGGCCTCTCCTTCCCCACAAGCCAAGGAGCTTAAAGTGAGCTCTCCAGGAGTGTCAGACAAGATGGATGAAGGAAATGGTTTTGAGATGGAGATAAACTGAAGTCAGATAACTAGACAGAAGTGTCCAAAATCAAAATCTAAAAATAAGACTTAGCCCTTAAAATAAATAAAATGAAATTCTACCTACATGCACATAGTTAAACAGTATTTAAACAAGAAACCATTTCCAACAGCATACAGGGCACACTAAAAACCAAGTCCCACTTGCTCTCAGTCCCCTTGCCCAGAGAAGTGGTTGGTAGCTGCTTAGCATGAACCAATATGGGCACATACAGGTAGTTAAAATATTTCAGCACTTTCCTATAGATTAGTACATAGCCCCTGCTCCAAGCCCCTGGAGTGCTGCTCCCAGAGTTTTTATTTATCATTGAAGAGTCAAAGCATAGATATTAGGGGACCTTCAAGATCTCTGGAGCTCTAAAGCCAGTATCCATCCTTGTCTGGCAATGCTGGACCAGCTGCTAAGCAGTTTGAACAGCACTGGTATCCTTCCAGAAATATTTGCACATACCGAGGCATTTCCCTACACAGATCTCTTTTTTTTTTCCTTTACATACAAGTAGAAGAACTGAATAAATACTATTCTACATTTTGCTTTTTTTGTGCCTACTTGGTCCACGTTTAAATGCATGACTAAACACAGATTGTATATTTTTCTTGTGGAGATAACATAATTTAGGCTATAGCTAAGACATCTAATCTGAGAGATGGAGCATAGGAATAAAGAGGGAGATTTTGGAATAACCTCTGGGAGCTTTCCATTAAGCCCTGATGAACCTAGCCAGGGGAGACCAGGGAAATAACTCTGAAAGCTGAAATCTGAGCACCCTAGTCCAGCTTCAGTGTCTTGAAGGTTTAGGCAGGAGGGATAAGGGCAACAAGACCAACCAAATCTTCTCAGAAGAGACCCAAGCCTCCCAGAACCCAGTTACCCAGAATCATACCAGCCTTGGGTGGAAGCAAGTTAAATTTCAGTTTCACTTACCTCAGTGAATTTTTTCCAGGGAATTTTTCCTTCACTCAAAGGGGGCATAAAATGAATTTCTTCATAAAAGAGCTAAAATATATTTCTCCTAATTGTCCTATGTTTACCTCAATTGCAGAAGGAAGCACAGAGTTTTACTCAGGAGAGAGAAAATACTTACAAACTAAACTTGAACACTATTTTTAAGTATACTTTACATACCAAAAGTCAAGACCATTAGGTGTCCTCTTCTTACAGTTAAGTTCGTCTTCTGAACCCCAAAAAACAGTATTTGGGAGGAGGGATTAATTTTCCATGTCTAATTTCTATGTTTCTATATATCTATTTTTAAATTTCGGTATTAACGCAAGAGAGATGGAAGAAGAACATTTAAAATTGAAGATGTAAAGTGCATGGATTTTTGGAGTAGGAGGACAAGGAAATGAGAACAGAAAACTATCGCCTAATATTTTTGTTTTCTGATAGAAACTTTCAGTCCAGAAAGGATTTATACTGCCACCTAGTGGTGAGTTTCCTACCCTATTCACAATAGAAACAGCTGCTAAACTGAGACGCAGCTGCTAAACTGCAGAAGACATGCATTTTCCTCTTTGAGATCTCTGGGGAACCTTTTACAGTACAGTCGTTAAGTATAATATAACTCACCTGTAGATTCCGGAAGGCCTGATGTTTGTGCAGGCAATAGCTAATACTGACTGAACATCCTTCAGGGGAAGTTTTGCCTCTGTAATTATTTGAATGTTGTCAAAGAAGCCCTGTCATGCAAAATTAACATTAACTTCCTCTTCTGTTTACAACCTATGGTACCCTTAGTCTTCTCAAGCTGTTATCAAAGTAGGCCTACGATAGGCCTATTTTCAAAGGTTTTCTACATTTTTAGGTGGTGACCAAACAATGTGCACAATCTCTGGGCCATATTAGTCTAGAGATAACAATTCAGGAAGAGGGGGCCACAAACTTGGCAACGAGGTCATGTTCCCCAGATTGAAATCGTCCATGCCAGGAATCTTTCCTTCTTCCTCTCAAAGAGACATTATAGTCCTCTTCATCCATAGTGTGTCTTCAAGTGTCCCCTGGTTTCCCACTTTTTTTCCCATCCCTTTTGGCTAGCAGGGTTCCTACTATTACATTAAACCCAGGGAGGAACCATCCTCCCATCAACAGGGAGGAACCATCCTCCCATCGGTGCTAACATCTATATTCGAGCCACAGAGCTAGCACGCTGCTCTCATTTATTAAGCATCCACCCTGCATGCCATACTATTTCACCTACTTATGGAGTGCAGGCGCTATATGGTCATATGAAATGGAAAAACAGACCAGAAATACACCAAGAAGTTGAGTTCAGAAGGGTGTGTTCACTGGTATTAGGAGGAGGAGGGTGTCCCCTAGATTGGGATGATCTGAGTGAGGGTCCTTGTGCAAAGGTTCCATTTTAGCCAAGATCTAAAGAATAAGTAGAAGTCAGCCAGGTAAAAAGGCATCCTGGGCACAAGCAACAGCCCCAGTCTTGGTAAGAAGTTGGGATTTCTGAGGAACTGAACAGAGATCTAGAATGCTAAAAACTAACTCCACAAAAAAAATAAATAAAAATTTAAAAAAGAATGCTACAATATTTCAGGTTTAAATGGAATATTATTTGGCTATGAAGTGGCATGAAGTACTGATTCATGCTACAATATCAAGAAACCTTGGAAATATTATATAAAATGAAAGAAATGCAAAAGACCACATGGTGTATAATTCCACTTATAGGAAACAGAAGGAGATTTGTGGTTGCATAGGAACAGGGGATAAAAATGGGGAATGGGTTTTTCTTGAGGGAGTGATGAAAATGTTCTGAAATTGATTGTGACAATGATCGTATAACTCTGCCAATATACTAAAGACCATTGAACTATTTTATACTTAAAATAGGTAAATTGTATAATATGTGAATTATATCTCAATAAAAATGCTATTTCAAAACATCTAAAGTCACAATCCCAGGTTAAGAACACCAAATATGGAAGTATGTCTCTTCTGTTCAACTCATTTTTTCCTTCTGACCCTTTCTCTTTAAGAACCTAGTATCTGTTCACTAAAGGGCTAAGCCAGGAGACAATTGAGCATGGCTGCACTATACTGCCCTTTCCAGGGACCCCCAAGCATTCCCTAAAACCAGCTTATGTGCAAAACTTTTACTCAGGAGATATCCCTCTAATGGTTGGCACTCATCCTCAGAAGATAAACCCTCAAGGATTTCTGTCCTGGGACCACCTATATCATTCCAACTTCTGCTCATTGCCTATTCTCCTCCCTGAAGATCTCTAGACCTTAATACAAAAATAAACCCTACCTTTTCCACCAGCCAAATTGACATACCTATTTAAGTCATAATTTCCAGAAGTAATGCCCTTTACCTGCTTATACATTCTTTACGCTGAATAGAAAAGATTCTTGCTCACCTATGGACAGATCTTTTACTGGCCTATAATGGATAGCAACACTTCCAAATCCAACTTCTCTTTTTCCTTCGTGGGTGTTTCTCAAAGTGGCAATGTTTCAGCTGTTTCCTCTCCTTTGGTAAAGCTGGGGGACCACCTCTCACATACAGTCAGTTCAGTTTGACCAATGTCAAACTGTGTGTACACCACATTTCCCAAGCTCTTTTCCCTACACCAAAACTTGAATCGTTTTGGGTTTCAGACTTGCATAGTAGTGAATAAAATCTGATGTAAAAGAAGAGTTGAAGGGGATGATATCTCCAAACTCCACCATGTTGCCAGACACTCTGCACTTTCCCACTTCCACTGTGGGAAAAAGGAATAGGACTTGGTGCCTGCCTGGAACGCCTTGCAGTGGAATTGGGGGCAAGAAGATAGCATGATGAGTTAAATAGTGATGATTAAATAATACTGGATAACAACAAAAGAAATATCACAGCCCTGCAACTTAGAAAAGGGTTTGAGGGCTGCAGTCCACTACTGAACCTCTTGCCGCCTATCCTTTTACTAAGCCCTACTCACTGAGACTTAGCTTGGCTATATAACCTCTCCCAGAAAGACCTTTCCAAAACACTTTCTTGCCTCATCACACACACACACATACAATGCCCCTCAGATCAGATTAGAGTCTCCCTCAGTATTTCTATAATATCTCTATATGGGTAGGTCTACCATTGCACTTACTATATTGCTAACAATCAATGTCTTCCCCACACTTCATAGCAAGGCTCTGAATTTCTTAAAGGTGTAGAGGGGACACCTTTTCCCACAGGTGTCAGCCCCATATCACAGCCCAAGACTTCCTGCTTTCTCTGGCTCCCTCCCCCAGTAAGTCTCTTGTATATCTAATCCCATCTTAGGATCTTAGCAAACTTCTTAGCAAACCCTAACATGTTATTACAAGGAATTGCTTTACACTGCCATATGTATAGTTTGCTTATGCATTTAGAATATTGGTTTATTGGTCAACAACATCAAGTCTAATCACCTATACCTTTGGGGTATTGACATTTTTATTATATTTAAGTATGATTTTGAAAAAAAAATACTTACATTATCCCATTAAAATATAATATTCCTGTTAACATTTAAAAAAAACTAACCAACCACCGGACATAGTGGCTCACGCTTGCAATCCCAGCACTCTGTGAGGCTAAGGTGGGTGGATTGCTTGAGTTTAGGATTTAGAGACCAGACTAAGCAAGAGTAAGACCAGTCTCTACTAAAAATAGAAAAAAATAGCCAGGTGTTGTGGCACATGCCTGTAGTCTCAGCTACTTGGGAAGGTGAGGCAAGAGGATCACTTGAGCCCAAGAGTTTGAGGTTGCTGTGAGCTATGATGATGTCATGGCACTGTAGCCTGGGTGACAGAGACTCTACAAAGAGAAAAACAAAAACAAAACCCAACCAACAAAAAAGCCTGTGCTTTATATATCCTTAGGAGAACTTATTTTGTGTAACTAGGGCTTTCTCTTTTTGTCTTTCTTTCTCTCTTTTTTTTTTTTTCTCTGCAAGATAATAAAAAGTAGTTGTTAAAACCATAAGCTCCTAAATGATCTGAAATTTTGAAATAAAACCACAGCTCCACAGCTTGCTGGCTCTATGGCCTTTGGCAAATTACATAAGCTCTTTAAACCTCTGTTTCCAATCTGTAGAATGGAATGATGCTTCATCATCTATAATATATAAATTACTTAAAAACAGGACCCAATAAGGGGATTGTTTTATGAATTAAATGTTAAAATACCTAAGCTAAAACCATGCGGGCAGAATAAGCGCTGAATACAGCACTTAAAATGATTAGCTATTATCTCTGATGCTGTGTACAATGAAAGAACTATTGTAATACATTTAAAAGCACTTTACAAACTGGAAAGCCTTTTGGAAAATCTACTTTCTCTAAATGAAAAATAATAAGCATCAGCCATTGCCTTTTATTGAACATTGAGGTTAAATCACATTAGAAAGAGGAGAACTTGTTTTGGCTCTATTGCTAATACGTGATCTCAGAAAATAGACTCTTGATGTTCCTGCAAAAAGAGACATTTTTGGTTAAAATAATTATTCTCCAGAAAACAGCAGACAAGCTCCCATATTAGTAGCTAAACCACTTTAAAATCCACTTCTCTTAGCCGGGCGTTGTGGCGGCCGCCTGTAGTAGTCCCAGCTGTTGGGGAGGCTGAGGCAAGAGAATCGCTTGAGCCCAAGAGTTTGAGGTTGCTGTGAGCTATGACACCAAAGCACCTACCGGGGGCGACAAAATGAGACTCTGTCTCAATAAATAAATAAATAAATAGCCCCTTCTCTCTTCTCTCTGTCTCTGAGCCTGCAGGGCTGGGTAGCAGCGTCGGCATGGAGACAGCCTGGCCGGCGTTCTCAACGCCTCTGAAACAGCAGCGCAAAACTCACAGTCAGAACCGCCAGATACCCGGTCCCGCCGGACACCGGGCGAGAGAAAAGCTAAGACGGGGAAACCCCCAGCAGCTTCCGCAAGCGGGAAGGCTGGCTACGCAGAAGGGGCAGGGAGAGGTTTGGACACGGGAGGCACGGGTAAGCCACGCGCTCCGAGGCCCCCAGCTGCAAGTTCGGATGCTTCCAACCCTCAAGGAGCCCGGGCGCGCGCCCATGCCATCCTGGTAGCAACCAGGGAAGTGTCTCCAGGTATGTAAATGCCTTGTGGTTTTGAGCCGGCGACTGCGCGCGCCTGGGGAGAGTCGCGGAACTACAATCCCCAGGCTCCCCCGGTGCGGCGGCACGTGGTCCCGGCCCGCCGGCCCCTACAATAAGAGCGCCCCTCAGGTGGCCAAGCAGAGCAGCGGCACAGCGCGGAGCGGCGGGCCCAGGTGAGCGCGGTCCGCGACGCGCAGGTGAGGACCGACCAACGCGAACAGCCTGGCCACCTGGGCGTTACGGGCAGAGGGGCGCCGGGGCCTTGCCTCGGGGGTAGGTGAGATAGTGACACCCTGGAATTAAAGGGGGAGGCAGATACACTAGGAAACGCAGCGGGAGGAGGTGTGAATGCGACACCCTTCCTGCCTGGGACAGATTGGGCCAGAGGGACCCTCGCCTCCAGTCTTCACCGAACGTAGTCTTTAAGGATTTTCTCAACATTGAAAAGATCAGTTAGCGATTGAGCGGGAGGGATCTTATCCATTAAATGCAACACACAATCCTCATTTTAGGCGATATTGGTTGTACTTCGCTTTTCGTTTTGGTTTTTGCCCCAGTGTTTCCATTTTCATTTCTTCTTCTCCAAGTATTTCTCTCTAAAGTCATTGTCCTTGCTCAGCTACCCTCTCTCTCCCTCCTTCCCTGCCTCTCCCTTTCCTCTTTTTTCTCCTCCCCACCCCTTTTTAACCTTGCCCTTAGAAAAAGAATTTGATTTAGGCAACTTTAATTCTTTGCATACATTGTTCCTATCTGTGGATGGAGGTATGTGTGTAATGTTTGAAAAGTAACACCCCTCCCCGGTGTTTCAGTAATAACATTCTAAATTCACATTAAAGCCTTAGTCTGGAGGACATCATTTTAACCATTGCTTTTGATGCAAGCTATTAAGAGTTTCAAAACCATAACATTCTCAAGTTTATTTAAAATTTGAATTTTAAAAAACATTGGTCATTCTCTGTTAAAGTTGTCTTTGTTTATCCCATCCCTTCCTATGGGACTTCCACAGTTCACAAAGCAGGCAAACTTTACTACTTATTTAATATATTGGTCTTTTACGAAAACCAAGTGTTTGGGGCTATCTGAGGGTTAAGAAATTATTTTCAGTTTGGGGAATCACAGAATTCTCTGTATTTGAAAGTGAGCTGAGCTTTTAAAAGTTGGCTAGACTGAAGGGACTGGAGTGGGAGAACCAGAAGAACAAAGGCAAGCAGCCAGTGAATGGGAGTCAGGAGCAACAGGAACAGTGAGTTCAACTAGGCAACTGGGGAAGTGCCCTATAGGCATGAAGATCTGAATGGACACCCAGACCAGAGAGTGGGGTTTTTATTCTGGTATTTTCTGGACACACAAAAACAAGATCCAGTGTTACTGGAGGATTAATCTGACAGTTTGTGTGGACTGAAGGAGTAAGAAAGATGGTGGGGGTCAGGACAGTGATTTCCATCCTATATCCTCTACTCCTCCCATGGGCCCCATGAGTTGAATATTTTACTAATCAAACTGCCTTTAAGTGGTGATTAATTTGATTTCTTTTCATCAAAGACACACATAAAACTGGTAATCCATGCTAAGAATATCAGCATTACTGCCATGAGTATGAAATAAATACAGCCAAAAGCGCGCGCACACACACAAGGAAGTCTATTTAGCCTGAGAAGCCCAGTAGCATTTGATTTAGGGGACTTTTAATGCTGATTAAAGTTCTCCGAACTCTTATCACGTGAACCGCCTTGGGTCTTTGCACTTGGGGTTGTGCCCATTGGTCTAAATAAGAGGCAAGTGTGACAAGGACAGTAAGGGGGAAAGGAAGGATTGCAGGGAAAGATAACAATTGAAATGGCTTCATTGCTGATTAGCCATGAGTAGTGACAGTTGGGAAGGAACCACCAATAGAGTAGCAATGACTGGGAAAATGATACTGGTAAATAAATTATACTTCCATCCTCTACCCATCAGACAAGACTCCATGGAGGGCACTAAATGTGTACATACTATGTGCCTGGCACTGTTGTTAATCACTTTTCATGAATTAATTTAATTCTCTCAACAACCCTAGGAAATACAATTACTATTATCCTCATTTACAGAGGGGAAACTGAAGCACAGAAAGGTCAAGTAATAGGCCCAAGATCACCCAGCTGGTAAGTGTTAGACCCAGGATGCAGACCCATGAGGCCTGATTCCAGATCTGGCCCCCTCAACCCCTCTATAATAAGGAACAGAGGAGGAAATCATTTAGAGGATGAGATGGCAGGTTCCCTTTGGGTATCTTGAGCTGATGCATTTGTAGGAGTGCCAGATAAAGATAAATAGCAGGCATATCATTAATCTCATTTGATGGTCAGACATTCCTCCAAGTAGATAGGGCCTAGGTTATTGGCCTCCAGGGCTGAAGGACTAAGTGGCTGCCCGTGTTATCAAGGTGGTCATATGATTCCTCATCTTGTGTTTTCACCATGAGCCAGGTGATTGAATTCATCTTTCTAAACTTTTAACCTCATATTTGAACTAGGAAAAATCAGAGAAATCCTAGTATCCTATGACTCCCCTTTATTGCTCTTAATTATAGAGCAAAGCTACAGGCAGGATTTGAGCTTGATTTTAGGAGCAAGTCCTGCAGGGACCATGTTTGTTTATAAGGGGAGGTATCCTGGTGGCTTTCCACAAAAGCAATTAAGTGTTTCTCAGGGGCTCATCTGAGCCAGGACTCTTGGAGGAAACAGAAAGACTAGAAGATATGTTCTCTGTACTACAGAAATTTATTCTTCTGTTTGGGATGATAACGTTGACAGTTACAAGAGCAAACAAAATGAGATAATAAGTATTATTCATGCATCATGTGGCTCAAATTAAGTATTGCAGGCATTGGGTTTTGGATGTGCCAGTCATGTCAGAACTATAGCATAACACCTCTTGCTGATCACCTATAAACATCATTTTATTTGATATTAAGCCCACTATCTCTTGTAAAATTGTCACCAACAGTGATTATATTTTATTATCTTCTTCAATTGTTAGACATTGCACCTGTGGTTTTGAATGGCATATATGACATTTTATGTCTTACAGCCCCCCAAAATAATAATGCTTCTATACCTAGCAAGTATCAGAGCTGGTGGTCTACCTGTGGAACCCAGGCTGTTAACCAGTCGGCTCTGTTGCTTCTCATGGCCAATGTTGGGTCTTTTACAATGATTATGGGTAGGTACATTCTCTACCAGATGACGAGGGATCCTTTGGTTCCAAGTGAGTTGTATAGGTTGACTCTTTGAGCAATGAGCTCCCCGTCTGTGAAAGTCACCATCCAGCCACAGTCTAATCATCTCATTAGGTCACCCACACATTCATCACTTTCAAATTGAGTATCAGGTGTCAATCAGAAGGCTTAATGCAGGGAATGCAAAGGCTAATGAAATACTTCTTGTTCTGGGAGCCTGCTCTAGTAGGAAAAAGAGAGGCAAATATGCAGCTTATATGGTTAACCAGAGCTAGCAAATCTGGGCAAAGCTGGGGAAAATTAAGATATGAGAGGATGGTTAGGTAAATTCAAAAGTAGATATGTAAGTCATAGTGAACCCATAAAGACTTCAAGTGCTGATTTTCAGTGAGATTCCAGTTTAAAAGAATGAAGATATCAAAAGAGAAAAGAATGTTTCTTTTTTTTATGACCATTAGTTTAGTTTCAGTAATATTATAGTCGGCTCTTGAATAACATAGGTTTGAACTGCATGGGTCCACTTAATGTGGATTTTTTTCCAACCACATGTGGATGGAAAGTACAGTATTCATCTGGGGATGGTGGCCTGTGCCACCAGGAAGATTGCTTGAGACCAGTAGTTTGAGACCATCCTGGGCAAAATAGCATTTCATTTCTCTAAAAAGAAATGAAAAAAATTAGCAAGGTGTGGTGGAAATTTGCCTATAGTCTCAGCTATCCGAAAGCTGAAGCAAGAGACTCTCTAAAACCCAGGAGTTCAAGGCTACAGTGAACTATGGTCAAGCCACTGCTCTCCAGCTTGGGCAGGAGTGAGACGCATCCTCCCACGGCCCCACCCCTGTCTAAAAAAAGAAAATTCTGGGGCAGCATCTATGGCTCATTGGGTACGGCGCTGCCCCATATACCAAGGGTGGCGGGTTCGAACCCAGCCCCAGCCAAACTGCAACAAAGAAATAGCTGGGCGTTGTGGGGGGCACCTGTAGGCCCAGCTACTCAGGAGGCTGAGGCAAGAGAATTGCCTAAACCCAGGAGTTGGAGGTTGCTGTGAGCTGGAACACTATAGCACTCTACCAAGAGCAATAAAGTGAGACTCTGTCTTTTAAAAAACAAAAAAGAAAGAAAATTTAGTATTTGAGATGCAAAACCCACGTGGGATGAGACCACTGTGAGTCCTGAGTATGCATTTTGGTATATGCAGGGGTGGAGATTTGGGGGATGAGTAGCATAGGGTGGCAGAATACCCTGGAACCAACCCCCTGTACTTACTGAAGGACAACTATAATTCTTTTTATATTTGACTTACTTGAGATAAGTTCAAGCTCTTTCTTGAGTCTGCTGTTGTTGCCCCTACCCTTTGAGGTTTCCAATTACCTCTATTCTCTAGATAGATAAAACGAGAGGCCTTCTACATAGTATTTTCCCAGGTCTACCCTCTGCTGTCTTAAAGTTTCCTCCCCATTAGAACTAAGAAATTTTACTTTCTTTTGCTTGCTCTCTTTGTGTACTCATAGTCACATTTTACAGTTCTAAACTAAAAATGGACTTTACCCAGGAGTTTTAATCATTAATTGACATTCCTTGAAGAAAGAGAGAGAAATGATGTTTTATGTTTTCCAGACTTTCCAGCAGCTCCATGGCCTCTCCAAAGAAGAAACTTCAGGGTCTTGTTGCTGCTACCATCACGCCAATGACTGAGAATGGGTAACTATCCTTTGGGGCTATAAAGAGATCTGTTCTCATTCAAACACAAAGGACAGAAGTTCTCTATAGTAACAATCACTTAGGACTCTGCTCCTCTGTGGTACTGTTGCCAAATGGTTCTGTCGGTCATCCCTCTGAACTGTCTCTGACCCTGCCAAGTCAGAGAAGGGACTTTATCCCTGACCCTCTAGTCAGAGACGTACTATGTCACAGTGCAGAAAGGGAAGAGGTGAGACATGGCAGCTTGCCTTCCTGCCAGTGTGTGTAGCTCCTCGAAGGAAATTCACGAGAGCCCTGCTTTCCCAGATGTGGCCAGCAGAGGTTGGATGGGAGAATCCCCTTATAGACAATCCCATTTGACGTCAAGCACTGTCCTGGTCCCTCTTGGGATCCTGTCTTTAGACGTCTGCATGATTCCACCTCAGCCCATTCATGGACTTGATGAAAATGTCCTACCCCGAGGAAAGTGAGAGGGTATCTGCAAGCTAGACCCTTTGTTCATGTTTACAGCCTCGTTTCCAACATTGATCATGTGTTGAGTATAGGGAAAGGAAGTAACAACAAATGATTGAGTAATCATTACCCAAGCAAGAATTTTGACTTCAGATGAATACTACAGCAGTCCCTCTGCCAGCACCATCAGATTATGGTCATAAACCATAGCTGGCCACACACTGTATATAACCTCTCCTTGAACATTGCCACTAACAAAAACAGGATTTAGCCACCTCCTGGATGAAAGTGTTTTTTACCTGTCAGAGGAATTAAGACTGCCAAAACAGAATGCCAGCTTCTTTAAGCTTTTCCTTTCCCCCTCTGTAAAATATGTTAATAGGCATACCCACATCATGAACTATGAATATTAAATGAGATAATCCATGCAACAGTGCTCAGCACAGGGTCAGTATACACTTAGGTTTGAGCTGCTATTATGGCATAAGACAGGGAAAAATAGAAGATGAATATGTAAGATACCTTTTTAAAGGCTTCTTTTTTGGTCTTCTGTTGCTGAATTTGTAAGCCTTAACCCTACCCATTTAAAGTAGAAGAAGTTTCTTGATTATTAGTATTTTCATTCAGACTTGCCCATATCACAAGTCTCCCTTAGATCATTTGAGTTCAAGACTCCCAGCTTCTAAGATTCATGAAAAATCACATCCTTAGAAGGCCTAAATAAGATTTGCTGAGATAGCATTTAGATTATTCAGCTGGTTAATAACTTTTTTTTTTCCTGTTACTTCTGTCTTTCCGCCAAAATCAGCTGTTTCTCCATGCGTCAGCACTTGTTGGGGAGATAAAACGGAAGCCATGCGACTGCATGAGTAGGCAGGATTTACTTCCTGTCGCAGAGTGAGATGCTGTCTCTCAGCACAACACGCTACATCTGGCCCAGGTCACTTTAACCTTTCTGTAAGATCTCTCTTAGCCTGAAAATGGCTTCTTCAACTCCTGTTTGTTCATCTAGAACCCACTGAGAGTGCCAGTGTATTCTTCTGCCCTATTCTTTTGTTTTCCTGGAAGGCCAGGCCCATGTATTAGAACTAAACTGCGTCTGCTTTTCTGGATCTTGTTCCATTTCCCAAATACCTCTGGCCTTGCTGCTTCCATTTCACTGTTTTCTCTTTTTTCATTAATTCCCTTTTCTGTTTTTTCATCAATTCCCTTTTCTCTTCTAGGAGCCTCACATTCCTGACGTATAAAATCAAAATAAGAATGCATTATTTATAGAAGCCTTGTAAGAATTAAATTAGCAGTAGATTAAATTAAATAGTGCACTTCAGTGTGTAGCACGTAGTGGGTATGTTAATTGCCCTTTCTCCCATCACCTGCTCCATCAAACACTCCTATAGGTAGTTTTTTTTGTTTTTTGTTTTCTGTAGAGACAGAGTCTTACTTTATCGCCCTCAGTAGAGTGCCATGGTGTCACACAGCTCACAGCAACCTCCAGCTCCTGAGCTTAAGCGATTCTCCTGTCTCAGCCTCCCGAGTAGCTGGGACTACAGGCACCTGCCACAACACCTGGCTATTTTTTTGTTGTTGCAGTTTGGCCGGGGTCAGGTTTGAACCCGCCACCCCTGGTATAGGGGGCTGACACCCTACCCACTGAGCCACAGGTGCTGCCTGGTACAAGCAGTTTTGGAAGACCACCAAAAGCAGATAGGTATCAACCTACTTGCCTACAAGGAAATCTGTACTTCTGTGATGTTTCTAAGAGACAAAATGGAAGGAAGGGGCACACAGAACCTAATACCTGGAAATACAGCCCTGTGACCTACCATTGTGGGGGTTTTCCTAACCTGGCTTGTACATTATACTTCAGCCACCATCGTTCTGAATAGCTGAACTGTTCCCCTGCATCCTTTTTTTGTCTTAACTCCAATGAATATTCACTAACAATTTACCATATATACTCGAGTATAAGCCAAGTTTTTTTGGCACAAAATTTGCCAAAAAACCCAAACTCAGCACAAATTTTATGCCAAAAAAACTCGGCTTATACTCGAGTATATACGGTATCTCTCTGAATATAAGTTGATGTCCTGGACCAGGGACGTTGGCAGAATAGATCTTAATTGGTTGAATAGATCTTAGTTAAAGTATCTGGGTTCTTGACCCCCAGTTTTGATGTCTGATCCTAGAAAGGTCTTGTCACCTTTTAAGAGTTCTCTTTCACATTGTATAAAGAAAGCATTCAACTACATTGTCTCCAAGACCCAGTCCAACTGCAGTCTACAGTCCTCTGGTGTATGTCATTATGGCTACTATGGTGATCACCATTAAATAAGTATGTATAAAGCAGCTCTAGTAACTCTAGAAGAGTAAATCTAGTCCATCTTCTATACTATAGCCCAGCAATCTTCCTGGTAAATAAATCTGATCCTGCCACTCTCCTCTTTAGGAATCTCTGTTGAATCTCTCTTGTTCAAACCTTGCTACTCATTGTATGGCCTGTAGGTCAGTTGCTCCAACATGACACGGGAAGTTGGTAGAAATGCAGACTCTCAGGCCCTACCCTATACCACTGAATCAGATCCTGCATTTTACAGTGTCCCCAGATGACTCTTCAGCACATCGAAGTGTGACATGAACTGGTCTAAAAAATTCAAGCCCAGACTCCCTGGGATGGCATAGGAAGTCCTTCACAATCTACCTTTCCTGCTTCACTTCGATTTTCCCAAACACATCATACTCGTTCTTCCCTCTGTGTCTTTATGCACTGTTTCCTCTGCCCTTTTCTTCCAGCATTCTATTCTCTTCTTTCTTAAGTCAAACACTTCTACTGATGCATCAAAACCATCCTCTGGTAATTCCTCCCCATTTCTCATAAAACAGGTTAGAGGATCCTTCCTATGAAATCTATCAACAGCCTTTTTGCATTGCATCCAAATTATTTGTCGGTAATTATTATAATAACATTTTGTTACTTGCCTACCTCTTCCAGCAGGCTTTGAGCTACTTAGCCTTATTCAACAGGTATTTACTGAATGCCAAGCAATGTACAAGAACGAACATGTATCTTACTTAATCTTTACATCTTCAGCATCTAGCATGGGTGTGAAAAATTTTGTTATTTCTTGAGTAAGTTTACAAAAGGCATGACTGGTGCTGGAAAGGAAGCTCACACTGACTAAACACTGTCATTCACTAGCCTGGGCATTTTCATTTACATTTTCCAAATTACTCTGGATAGCAGCTCATGAGAGAGCTGTTATAACTATTCTTGCAGTTGAAGAAAGTTCTAAAAGCTAGCACACTTGCCCTAAGCCACAGAGTTAGAAAGGGAGATCTTTCTTTACCTATCACTCACTTTTTTTTTTTTTTTTTTTTTTTGCATTAGAAAGACTTTTGATTTCCTTAGTTATTCAAAGAAGTTGCTTTTTCCTTTAGGAAAAAAAATATAGTGCACAGTTGTTAGAACAGAAAATCTATTTCTCATTGGCCAAAAATGTCAGGAAAATAGTTCCCCTCCTCCATGTCCTTAGCTTCCATAAGAATCTTCACAACATCCTCTGATAAAAACAAACTTGTTTCTCCAGTGAGAAAGGACCTGGCCTGCTACATTTAGAGCAGCATAAATTATTGTCTTTCTAACAGTGTTTGGGAGACAAGTGACCCAAACTTCCAGAACAGAACATTTTCTACCTCTGGTAGGGTGGGAAGTTTAGTGCCAGCCTGATTCCCTGCTGAAGGAGTTTTGAAGTAACTAAGTTGTTATTGTGCCAAAAGCACATATAACTTCTATCTGATTTTTGAATGCTGATAGTTATGTTTAAAAGGCAAAAGAAAATGGAAAGTCAGATTTTCTGATAGGTGTGCCACATCATGTCAGTTATGAAAAGAGCCTGCCCAGTGCTGTGGATTCTGTCTTCTCAAGTAAAGTGAAACTCTTTCATGGTATGTCATGCACCAGGAGAGAGAACAGACAGTAATAGGGATTTCTCTCTTAAAAGCAACTTGGGAAAAATTCTATTATCCTTTGATCCTAAGAGAAGAGTTATAGAATCTAAGTGAAGTTTCACAATTAACCCCTACTAGACCTCAAGTTGTGGTCCAGATAATATGAGTTTCTTCCTGTAATACAGTTTGGATAAACTAAATGTATGAATAAAAGATTAGGTAAATTCATAATGTTCATCTATGAAATGGAATCTGTAGGTAGTATAGTAATGGAGTATCTAAAAATGTGGGAAAATGTTTAATTCAGAATGCTAAGTGAAAAAATATAATTGGCAAATATACAAGAAAATAATATACTATGTATATGTAAATAGAAAAATATCAAACTATAAGAGGAATCATCACCAAAGAGATCCTCAGGGGGGTTTGTTTTCCTTTTTATTTTGTGTACTTTCTAAAATAAACTATGTGGCTTCTGTAGTAGAAAAAAGTTTTTTTAAAAAGTCCTGGGCCATGGTGGTGTGTGCCTATAGCCCTAATCCCAGCTACTTAAGAAGCTGAGGTGTGAGGATCACTTGAGAGCAGGCTGGGAAGCATAGCAAGACCTTGTATCTTAAAACACACACACACACAGCAAAAATCATAGACCAAGGCAAGGAATCTGAACCCAGGGAATTGAAATTAAAACATTAAACTGGGGTTAAGTGTGAGAATGACTGCAATAGCATGGGATTTGGTTCTGGGCCACTGTCCCCTGAAGCAGTCCAGTGGTTATATGTGTTCTGGGGCTCACAGAGGAAGAGATCAGTGCAGCCTCCTCAAGTGAACTGGCATGTGTCACGTCTGCGAGCACCAAGTTCCAAACACCCAGTAGTGGAGAGAACAATCCAATCTCATCATTTCCATTCTGTCTAGTGATTTCCTGATAATTGATGAAAATGGACCTAGGTACCAGGAGCAGGTGGAGTAGAGTGGGAAACCAGGAAGAGAACTTAGTCCCCAAGGAGAATTATTAGCAGCCACCTAAGCCTGCCATTTTGGGCCCCTGTGTAGCCAATATGGTAACAGCTCTGGATGCTCCCATGGGCCCCACTCATGCCTGGAGCTGCCCAGCATCTTGGTCTAGGACTGCAAAGTCAGGCAGGGATCTGACATGTCCACAGTGCCTGCAGACCAATGGGCCTCTAAAAGGGGTGGCCATTGTTCTTGCTAGCATTGTTACAGATTCTGGATTTTCGAATAAAGTCTTTTTTTTTTTTTAACAAGAAAAGAATATTTGATATTGTGAAAGTCAAACAAATATATTTAGAGGTAACCCCTTTTCAAATGGTGATCTCCCCAAGGAGATTTGGTCCTTCCAAAACACCTTAAATCCAAGGATGTTTTCTGGGTGACGCTGTCCCTGCCCTCCTACCCCCGCATTTCACCATTAGTTAGTGTCATTTCTGTAGGTTAGGGTGCATTTTCTAAGAAGCAGCAAACTGCTTTCTCCTTTCTTGTAGGAACTGATAATGCATCACTCATTAGCACTCCTAACCTGAGTGAGATTGTCAGATGAGTACCTTCTCCCTCACCCAGCAAGGCCTGAGGGAATGTGACAGGGGTGGGGCTGAGTAAATTACAGTGGTGTTATCATAGCTCACTGTACACGTAGGTGGGAGCACCACTCCCTAAGGCCTTGAAACTGTGAAGTTCACTGAGGAAAGAAGGAGCCTCCAGTGTCACACAGCAGCCTCAATCTAAGTGTCCAGCCACCTGTCTAGAAAGATGAGAATAGCATCTCTCAAGAATGTCAGAGGGAAGAAAGATTATAAGGTTTTGTCCTGTTTCTTCTTCCAGATCCAGTTCCTTTGACATCTCCTTTCCAGCCTCCCTAACTGTAATTTGTCAGTCCCTATTCTAAACCCCCAAACACTTAATTTTTGACTCATAGGTTCATCGTATTTTCCTTTCAGTTTTGTTATATACATTATTTCCTTTATTTGATTAATGAAATAGTGAAGGCTGGGTGCAGTGGCTCATATCTGTAATGCTAGCATTCTGGGAGGCTGAGGCAGGATTGCCTGAGGTCAGGATTTCTGACCAATCTGAACTAGAGCAAGACACTATCTCTACAAAAATTAGAAAAATTAGCCTGGCATAGTGGCTGGCACCTGTAATCCCAGCTACTCTAGAGGCTGAGACAGGAAAAATTTTCAAGCCTCGGTGAGGCTATGATGACTCTACTGTACTTTAGCGAGGGTGATAGAGTGAGACTCTATCTCAAAAAAAAAAGTAATAGTTAAATTTCAAAATATCTTGCAAGTGTGGTGCTAAGCTGTTCGTAAGGGCAGAAATTATGATGATTTTGTGATCATGTAAGTTGCCACATCTCCACTCCTTCACCCAGCCTTTGTTGAGCACTAGTGGTATGCCAGGCACAGACCAGGGCAGGAAGGGAAGTGTTAGGATATGAGGGCATGAACCATAATGGAGGGAGTTTGCTCCCCTGGGAGGCCCTACAACTACATTAAATCTCACAGTGGCAGGCTCCTAGCTGTCTTTTCTTTGAGCAAGCGTGGGCTGTGATTGCCTGTGCATTCTTTGTGTTTAGTATCTTTCCCTTTAATCCCAGTCAGCTGTTTTCTATTCCATCTCTTTTTGTTTCTAGCCTTTTTGACAAATACCCTTTGATGTCTTTGTTTCCTAAATGCATCAGACTTTTTTTGTTTTATTTTTGTCGTTTAAGGAATATACAGTAGGTAAAGATGAAAAGAATGTCAATAAGGCTAAAATTAAATTAGGATTCTCTGGCCCCCACTGACAAAAGTGCTAATGGCAGCCAGCTGGTACTTTGTGTTCTCAGCACTGGGTTCTGCAACATTTAACCCAGACTGGCTGCACAGTTTTCCTTTAAATTTCACTGTCTAGGTTATAACTGGGTTATAGCTTTCATGTGAAAGCCATAAATTAGTTTCATAGTAGGGCTGAGTACATTGGATACTTTTTCTTCCATTCTTGAGATACTTTACTAAGAAGAATATGTTGAAATTTTAATCCCCATGATGG
>CAUYPK010017520.1:0-15177 GCA_963574355.1 Loris lydekkerianus
TTTTATATAGTTGATGCTATTTCAGAACTTGATATAGGCCTGTTCAACATTTCCACGTTGTTCTGCTAAGTCTTGGTAGGTGATGTACTTCCAAGTATTGGTCGACTTCTTTCAGCTTTTCATATTTCTGAAAGTAAAGTTTCTTGTAATATTTGTTAAGGATTTTTTGAATTTCTGAGGGGTCTATTATTATTTCATCATTACCATTTCTTATTGATAAAATTATAGATTTTACTTATTTTTTTCCTGGTTATGTTGGAGAATGTTTTATCTATTTTATTGATCTTTTCAAAAAAACAACTTTTGGATTTATTGATCTGTTGTATAATTCTTTTGTTTTTAATTTCATTTAATTCTGCTTTGATTTTGGTTATTTGGTTATTTCTTTTCTTCTGCTCTGTTTGGAGTTCGAATGTTCTTCTTTCTTCAGTTGTTTGAGATGTCCCATTAATTTATTAACTTCCTGCTTCCATTTTTTTGAGGAAGGCTTGCAGTGCTATAAATTTCCCTTTGCAGTATCCCAGAGGTTCTGATAATTCATGTCTTGATTGTTGTTTTGCTCCTAATATTTGGGATTTCCTTCTTAATCTCATCTATAACCCATCTATCCTTCAGCATAAGGTTGTTTAGCTTCCAGGTTTTTGTATGTGTATGCAGGTTCCTGTTGTTGTTGAGTTCAACTTTTATTCCATGATGTTCTGAGAAGATGCAAGGGATAATTTCTATTTTTTTAGTTTAGTTAGCTGAGGTTACACTTGTGGCCTAGGATGTGGTTGATTTTGGAATATGTTCCGTGGGCTGATGAGAAGAATGTGTATTCAGTTTTGTTGGGATGAAATGTTCTGTAGATGTCTGTTAAGTCCAGATGTTGAATGGTTAAGTTTAAATCTAAGGTTTCTTTGTTTAGCTTCTTTTTGGAGGAGCTATCCAGCACTGGTAAAGGGGTGTTAAAATCTCCAACTATTATGGAACTGGAGGAAATCGAGTTGCTCATGTCTGTTATAGTTTCTCTTATAAATGGAGGTGTGTTCTGGTTGGGTGAATAAATATAAATAATTGAGATCTCAACATATTGAGTATTACCTTTAACAAATATGAATTGTGCTTCCTTACCCTTCTTTATTTTGGTTGGTTTAAAGCAGGGGTCCTCAAACTTTTAATCGGGGGCCAGTTCACTGTCCCTCAGATGGTTAAAGGGCTGGACTGTAGTTTAAAAAAAAAAATGAACAAATTTCTATGCACAGTGCACATATCTTATTTTGAAGTAAAAAAACAAACAAACAAACAAAAAAAAAAACAGGAACTAATACAATATTTACAATGAAGAACAAGTAAAGTTAAATCAACAAACATACCAGTATTTCAATGGGCACTATGGGCCTGCTTTTGGCTAATGAGGTGGTCAATGTCCGGTTCCATATTTGTCACTGCTAGTCATAACAAGTGATGCAAGTGTGCATCAGTTAGTCTAGATCTGGTTGGAGATGTCAGATGTCTCATTCTGGAAAAAGTCTGTTCACAGACATAAGTACTGCCAAAGATGGTTGCCATTTTGAGTACATGCTTCCTGAGATTAGGATATATCTCAGAGTGGAGATATGCATAGAAATTAGAAAGGCTGCTTGACTTGAATGTGTCTTTCAGAGTCACAATTCTGCAGTTCAGCCAGTTCCTTTTGGTAAATCGTATCCACATTTTCAATATCAATAGAAAATGGGTTATGGAAAAGCTGTATGTCTTGTTCATAGAAATGAAGCTGTAGAGAATGCCAAGAGCCAGACAACCTCTGAGCAAGATGATTTTCAGCTGGAGAATGGACCATCAGGCGATTTGTCTGCAGGTGCTCCTTGCGGAGAAAGAGCCTGAGCCCATGGCAATCCTTAGGCATGCATTTATTTTCTGACACTCCCCTCACCTGTCTTGTGCTATGTCAATAAAAAGCTACTGCAGAGGTCACTCGGTGCTATCCTGCAAGCAAAGTTAGCCCACCTCCTGCAAGCTTGTATTTCTAATCCACATCATGCCTGGTTCCTTTCTGAGGCAATCAAGTCCAGGACCATAGGGGCCATTAGGGGCTGCAACCCAAAACTCTTTAAATCTAAATTTTAACTGCTTTTTAACTTTTCCAGTGAATCCACATGTGTTTTATTTGGGAATGCAACCAATGGTTTTTCCGCTAACAGATTTTGAGTTGTGGGGAGATAGCAGAAATTTTCTTCCTTCACTTGTTTGATGAGGAGGCCTAATTTTACTTCAAATGCTTTCACATGTGATTGCATATCACAGATGAGCCTCCCCTTTTCTGGAAGTTGCACATTGAAACTGTTGAGTAGCTCTGTTACATTTGTCAGAAAGGCCAGGTGCCATTTCCCTTCTGCATCATTGAGCTCTGGTACTTCTTTGTTTTTTGAAAGCAGAAAATCTGTAATCTGCCAAAGTAAGTCATAGAAATGTTTCAGAACTCTCCCTTGACTCAGCCAATGGACTTCTGTGTGGTAAGGAACATATTCACAAGCAACATTTAGCTCAGACAGAAATTTCTGAAATTGTCTGTGGTATGGTGCATTACCTGTAATGAAGTTAACACAAGATACCACAGTTTTCATAACAGAGTCCCACTTCAGTGATTTACTACCCAGCGCTTGTTGGTGGACGAGGCAGTGTATGGCTATTGGATGAGAATGGTTATGTTTGTCCATCTCTTGGTTAATGCGAGCAATTAGTCCTATCTTAGACCCCACCATGCTATGAGCACCATCAGTTGTCACACTGGCTAGTTTCACCAAGTTCAGCTCCAAACTATTCACAGTTTGGCCAACCTTTTCATAGATATCCTCTCCTGTAGTAGTTACTTTGATGCTTTCCAGTGCAGCAAGCCTCCTGTGACTTCAAATAGTCATTCATCCCATGAATAAAAATTAGAAGTTGTGCAGAATCAAAACATCATTACGTCCACCAAGTTCTAAGGAAAAATATGAAAGTTTTTTTGTGGAGTTTTGCAAATGCTGATGCAAATTGTCTCCCATTTCTTCAATTCTTCATGTAATTGAGGGCACTGAAAGACTCACTGCAGTAAATAAATCGGCCTTCTCTGTACACATCTCTTTGGCAACAGAAAGAAGGCATTCTTTAACAAATTCTCCCTCCAGGAATTGTCTGCCAGTGCATGCTATTAGCTTGGCAACTTGAAAACTTGCTCACAGTGATGAAGTATTTAGCTGCTTCTGTTTCACAAAAGTATTTTGCTGAGTTGTGAATGTGTATGTCAGTTTTAATATTTTTATCTTTTCTCACTTCTCTGAACAATCATATTTATCTTTATGTTGAGTTTGATAGTGTTGATGCAAATTGTATTCTTTGAACACAGACACTATATTCTGAAAACCAAACACACAGCTCTTTCATTGTACTGCATGAAAAAGTCATCATAAGTCCTTGGAATATCCTACTCTCTGAGTAAATCTTTCTCTGTCTTGATATCATTGTTTCCTCGGGATTCCAAATAGCTATTAGTAAAATACCAATATAAATACAGGGTTCCAAACAATATACCAGAAATAACTTTGCCCACACAGAGATAAAGACTGCACTGCCCATCAATGCAGTCTGATCAGTGCCCATCAATGCAGTCTGATTTAGTGTACATCAATGCAGTCTGATTTAGTGTACACCAGTCCACATAATTTCAGCCTCACCAGTGCCCAAATGATGGAACTCCGCTTTTTCCTCAGGCTCACACTGGTGCGGTGCAGGAACAGACACAATTACAGAGCCAGTTCCCCCACAACCTTTCTAGTTCACACTACCCTGTGACTACCCTGCAATCTGTGAACTTGCACAGGGATCTGATCACATGGGTGAGAAGATCCACGCAATTAGATTCCACTTCAGAAAAAAAGAAGGCACGTATGCCTTTTTTCTTCCAAATCTAATGTGAGTTCAGCCACACAACCATACTCGCACTGCTCAGAGTTTGCAACAGTGTGAATTGGGGCTTACACAGCACACAACATTCAACATCATACACAACTGAACAGCAATCAGAATATAAATGCACTTACTGTCAATTAAATTGGGTTTTGTACTCCTCAGCTGTCTGCAGAGCCGGATTAAGTTCCCATGGGGCCCTAGGAAGATTACCAGTTTGGGTAATCATGCTCATGCAATAAACTGAGCACTGACCATTTGCATTAACATTGATTGCTGACCATTGGTGATAACACTGCTGACAATTTGCATGAATATGAGTGCTAACAATTTGCATTAACACTGAGTGCTTAACAATTATCATTACCACTGAGGACTGACAATTTGCATTACCTCTGAGCTCTGACCATTTGCATTAGCACTGAGTGCTGACTATTTGCGTTATCACTGTGAAGCAACCCCCCCCCAGAAACCATCCCCAACAAACTAACCAAATTAAAAAAATTTGCTCTCCTAACATCCAAAAAAAAAAAAAAAAAAAGCCTCTTTTAACTTCAAAAAAATAAAGTGCCCCTATCTGCAAAAAGTAAAAATAAAAAAGACCTCCTAACTTCAAAAAAAAAGTGCCCCCCTTAACCATAAAAAAAGGCCCTACTAACTGCAAAATTAAAAAAAAAAAAATAGACCTCCTAACATCATAAAATAAATCCTAACTTGTTTTTACCTCAGTCCTTAGGCAGCTGCAGCCTCTGCACAGGCAACCTGGTGACTCCTCTGATTACACCAGCGACTGAGAGGAAGAGTCAAGAGACAGAGAGAAGGAGGGGAGTCGGAGAGTTTGGGGAACATTTCACACATGTGCACTGCAGGCTGGGATGAGTGGGCTGCTAAGCAGGATGGCAAAAACACCCAGTGGGGAGAGACAGAAAGAAGGAGGGACAGGGAGAGACAGAGAGAAGGAGCAGAGTCAGAGAGTTGGTGCACTTTCCATACATGCGCACTGCAGCCCAGGATGAATCAGCTACTAAGCAGAACAGGCAGGGCGGCAAAAACACCTAGCAGGCCAGATGAATGTCTTTAGTGGGCCGCATGTGGCCCTTGGGCCATAGTTTGAGGACCCCTGGTTTAAAGCCTATTGTGTCTGTGAATAGGATTGCAACACCTTCTTTTTTCTGCTTTCCATTTACCTGGAATATAGATGACCATCTGTTCACCTTGAGTCTATATTTATCTTTTAATGCAAGATGAGATTCTTGCATGAAGCAGATATCTGGCTTGAGTTTTTGTATCCAGTTAGCTAACCTGTGCCTCTTTAGAGGACAATTTAAACCAGTCACATTCTTTGAGAATATTGATAAGCCTTTTGAGAGTCCGGTGGACATTTTTAATCCTTTTGTGACTGTGGAAGTTGGAATTTGATCACAATTTTCCATGTGGGCTTACTTTTTTGGTGGAGGATTATGCTGGTCTTTATGGAGGATAGGTCTGAGAATATCCTGGAGAGCTGGTTCAGTTATGTCAAGTTTCTTCAACATGTGAATGTCATTGAAGTATTTAATTTCTCCATCATAAATGAAACTCAGTTTAGCTGGGTACAGGATCCTGGGTTGAAAGTTATTTCGTTTTAGGAGATTAAAAGTCGATGACCATCCTCTTGTAGCTTGAAAGGTTTCAGCAGAGAGATCTGCAGTTATTCTAATATTCTTCCCCTTGTAGGTGATGGGTTTTTTTTAATCTGGCTGCTTTCAGAATTTTCTCCTTCATATTAACTTTAGTGAAATTGATTATGTTGTGTCTGGGGGGTGTCTTATTTGGGTTGAGTCATGCATGAGTTCTGAAACTGTCTGCTATCTGAATTTCAGAATCTCTTGGCATGTCTGGAAAGTTCTCCTTCATAATCTCATGGAGAAGAGACTCTGTGCCTTGTGAAGCCACTTCATCACTTTCAGGGGTCCTTATAAGACAAATATTGGTTTTCTTTGAATTATCCCAGAGCTGTCTAAGACAGTGATCTGTTTTTGCCCTCTATTTCTCTTCCTCTTTGAGAGTTTGGGAGCGTTCGAAAGCTTTGTCTTCAATGTCATAAATTCTTTCTTTTGCTTTCTCCATTCTGTTACTGAGGGATTCTACTGTGTTTCTCAGGTCTTTGAGGGCTGCAACTTCTTGTCTCAATGTGCCAAAATCTTTGGTCGTTTGGTCTTTGAATTAAATGAATTCTTGGGACATCTTTTGGGTTACTGCTTGGAATTCTAATTTGATCTTATTTGCTATCCAGATTCTAAATTCGATTTCTGACAGCTCAGTTATTTCTTTGTGCAAGGGATCTTGTGCTGTGTCTGCCCCACTGATCCTTGTGGGAGTTGATCTACTCTGATTATTCATATTTCCAGAGTTATTCTTTTGATTTCACCTCATGATTTTTTTCACCATTGCCTCTGGTCATCCTCAGAGTTGGGGAGGTGTCTCTCCAGGATTAGACCCCAGAAGGATCACTCTATTGTTGCTGGATCTTTGTAGGGAGTGACCCCATGTAGTTCCTCTGGGGCTGCCCCAGGCAGGGGGTTCTGGTTGTGGAAGCAGCTCTGGAGTGTGACACACCCAGATCCAGCAACAGGGCAGGAGATGGTGCACATGGTTCTGGGAGTGCCTGGTGCCCAGTGACTTTGACACAGAGAGACCAAGGCTCCGGCATTCTCTGTCCAGGATAAGGACTCTGCATAGAGGCAGGAAGGACTCCAGAGGGCATGTGGCTACCAGAATCCCTGGGCAGATGAGCAGGCCAGTGTGGAGGAGGGAGGACACAGGGTTGTTCAGCTCCTGCAGTTCCTGGTCAGAGCATCGGAGGCCTGGCAGGCACTGGTCATGGATCAGGGTTCATGGCAGCTGTTATAGAGTTCTGGGTGGTGCCAAGCCCAAGAGTTTGAGGTTGCTATGAACTATGATGCCATGGCATTCTACCCAGGGCCACAGACCGAGTCTCCAGTGTGCCAAAACTGGTCTCACTCTGCCCCTGAGGTTTAAGGCTGTAAGGCAACTCAGTCCCCGCCTTTAGGCTGCTCAGTCACTAAGTTACTAGCTCCCACCCAATCCTTGCTCTGCAACCCTGAGGGCGGAGCTTGCTGGGGCAGTTCTCTCACAATGGCTTTTTGTGACCCACATCTGAACACTATTAGCTCTGTCTGGCTCAGCAGCTCAGTCTGGATTCCTAGACAATGCCCAATGTTCTCTGCACTCCTGCTCAAGCTCTCCCCAAGACAGTTCAACTGAGTGCCAAGTCCAAAAACACCAAAACAGTTCACAGGTAAGGCCTTTCTTGTTTGCATTCTCACTGTTACTTGTACTTATGGCTGCTGGCATGATTAGGTCAATCGAACACATGCAAACACTTGCCAGTTTTCCACTGTTTTTGTCCTCCTCTTGGGGTCCAGAAGTCCCTTGCTGACTCCCTGTATCTTTAAAGAGATGATTATAGGAAGATCCCACCAGCCAGAGATGCCTGGAATCTTATCTCCCCAGACTCACGGTGCCCAGTTGCAGGGAAGCTGTTACTCGGCCGCCATCTTGCTCCTCCTTTAGTTTCTGTTTAGATGACCTGTTCAGTTCTGCCAGGGTGGTATTAAAGTCACCAGTATTATGGTGCTATATGACTCTACATAGCTCTGATCAACCAAGGTCTGTTTTGTAAATCTTGGAGCATTTAAGTGTGGAGCATAAGTATTGAAATGTCCTCTTGAGGTAGTGTTTCTTTGACCAGTGAGAAGTGACCATCTTTGTCTTTGTTGACTTTAGTTTCTTTAAATCCACTCGTATCTGAAAATAAGATCATGATCTCTCCTTTCTTCTGTTTTTAATTTGCCTGAAATATTGTTTCCTAACCCTTTACCTTGAGTCTTGTTTTGTCTTTCAAGGTTAGGTGTATTTCCTGGAGATAACATATGGATGGCTTGTTGTTTTTTTTAATCCAGTTGGCTACCTGTGCCTCTTTAGTAGGTAGTTCAAGACTTTAACATTTATTGAGAGAATTGCTAAGTGTGGTTGAGTTCTATTCATCTTATTTTGTGAAAGTTTGTTGCTTATTTTTATCCGTCTTGCCATTGTGAAAGCCAGGTTTTTCCTTTAGTTTGTAGGTGTTTACTTTGCTGGCAGTCCTTTGTGATGGTCAGTATGTAGAATAGGTCTAAATATTTCCTGTAGAGCTGGTTGTAGGGCAAATTTCATCAATATTTGCATATCACTAAAAGGCTCCAAACAATTTGGGATTGATTCCATCAATTTGGAAGCTTAGTTTAGCAGGATACAAAATTCTGGGCTGAAAATTGTTTTTCTTAAGAACGTTAAAGGTAAATGACCATTCTCTTCTGGCTTGGAAAGTTTCAGATGAGATATCCATTGTCACCCTGTTAGATACACCCTTATAGGTCAATTGTTGCTTCCTCTTGACTGCCTACAGAATTTTCTCTTTAGTCTTGACTTTGGAAAGTCTATTACAATGTGTCTTATAGATGCTTATTTGTGTTACAACCTAGAGTTAGATTATTCCTCTAAAATGTGTTTTCAGAATCTTTAGTGATACTTGGGAAGTTTCTATTTATGATATCTTCCAGTAAGGCTTCCAATTATTGGGACATTCTCTTTCCCAATTCAAACATAATTGATATGTTTGAATGCTTCATGAAGTCCCCTAATTCTCTGAGCAAATGTTTTGATTTCTTTCTCTTCTTTTCTGTCTTAACTGGGTTAGCTCACAATCTTTATTCTCTAGCTTTGAGATTCTTCTTCTCCATGGTCTAATCTGTTATTGAAACTCTCTAATGCATCTTTAAATTCCCTGATTGACTCTATTAAAGCCATAAGAGTTACCATATCCTTTCTATATTTTTCATATCTTTCCTCATTTTTGGTTCTGTTTTTCACTTTCTCATCAATTCCCTTTATTGTTTTTGCTATCCATATTTTAAATTAATTTTTTGTCATTTTCATTAATTTTGTAGATGAAATTCTCTGTGGTAGCTAACTCATGAACCCTTGGCTGGGGCAGGGGTGTTCTGGTTTTTCATATTGTAAGAATTTTCTATTGGTTTTGCCTCATGTGTGTTTTCTTCTTGTTCACTTCCTTCCCTTGCTTTTTTCCTTCTAACTACCTCATTCACTTTGAATTACTGTGTCTCAATGCTTAGGTGTTGAATCGGTCTCTTGGTATAGCCCAAAAGAAAGGTAAGGGTTAAGAGTGAGAAGTGAGAAAGAAAAGAAAAAGAGAAAGAGAAGAAAAGGGGGGGAGGATGATGGAAGCAAAGAACTGATGAAATGGAGAGAAAAAGTATAGTAATATAGAAAGATAGCAACATAAGAAATAGTGGTGGTCAGTAGGGTGCTTTAATCATACTCAGCTCTAGGACTTTGCAGGGCTGGACTCCATGGGTCTCTTGAAGTCAAAAGCTCCTCCCCCAATTAAAACTTTTTAAAAATGCTACTGTCAGATCAAATAAAGGTTAAAACTCATAAACCTTAAAAGAAAAACTGCTGTTAAAAGAATTTTGCATTGTGTTATAAAACCCTTTTAGAAACATACACACATGTGCAAAAAAATAAAAAAGTTTATATTCCATCTTCCACCTTTCATTGGACATGGTTGGACAAAAATAAAATCAGGGGAAATTGAGATATGTGTTAATTAGGTAACAATACAGAAGGGAGAGAACAGTGAAGACAACAAATCTCATATTACAAACATTGTTCTATGGGCTGTATTCCACAATTTTCACTTTTTACAGTTGCATGATTACAACAGTGTGGCACTAATGCTAAGTACCCTAAATTTAGACTACCTTTATTCTATCTTTGATACTTAAGAATAAATATCTTTGGGTTTGTTGTTTATACTTTTCCAGAATTATATGATCTATAAAATGAAGATGGCAATAGAGAATTCATCATAAGATTGCTGTCTTTCTATCTCTGTTGCTGTCTCTGTCTCTATCTCTCTCTACACATACACACACACAAAAAAAAACAAATGCCATTTGCTCTGTTAAATGAGATATTTGGTATATCAGAAAAAAAATAATGAATTAAAAAAGAAATCTGAGAAAATTAACCACAATGCAGCATAGATAGATAAACAGAAGGAAATATTAAAAGACAAGTAAAGTTGAAAATATCTCTTATATATTTAACCTGGATTTCTAAAGGAAGAAGAAGAATTAAAAAGAAAAGAGAAAAACTATTTCAAGAGACAAAAATGAATTTTTCAAAATTACAAATATCATAAATATAAAGCTACAACATATATACAAAAGGTAAATATACAAACATCTAGGCACATTAATTTGTGTCTATATAACTACAGAAAGAAAGAATATACTGCAATCTATAAGGAAGGTGCATCAACTACAGATAAATGACAATCTGATAGCAGACTACTCCATGACAATAACAAAAGCTAAAAGGCAATGACATTCTGTATTTAAATAGGAGAGAAAAAATAAGTATGCAAATAGATTTTATCTGTAAGTAAAGTATAAAAACATTATTTTCAGATTAGCAAAATCTCAGAGAGTACCACCACTTTAATTTCACTAAATGACTTTCTGATTTTTAAAGGATGTGCATTAGAATGGAAGGCAACAAGCCTAAAAAGAAAAGTAGAGATTCAAGAAAGAAAAGTGATTAAAGAAATTGATAAGTAGATAATCCTAATAATGACTCTGTGATTCATATTATGATTTATTGCATTAATAAAACACAACACTGGAAAAATACTTTATAGATCGTGTATCTTAAACTTGTTATATTTTACTACAGTGTGAGAAAAGTATTAATTGACTTTGATTTTTCAGAAAAAAGTAATAGGAATATCTCCAGGGGAACCAACATAATTATAGAAAAAATGTATTTCGCTTCCAACCATATAGAATTCATAGCATAGCATAAGAAATAAAAAGAAGGAGAATCTTAATAAATATGAAAAGTAAAATAGAGAAAATTGCTATATAGTTATTCAAGCTGAAAAAGTGACACTGAATTACTATCTTAAGGCATACATAAAAATTATTTCCAAGTGCAATACTTACCAAATGGAAGGCAACTTTATAATTTTAGAACAAAATATTAATAATACCAATAGTATATAATAACATATAAAAATCTATCTTTAAATTCTTGACAATGAGAAGTGTTTCTCTCTCTGATCCTCAATGTCAATTAAAAATTTCAATAAAGAATAGAATTATTATATGAACAAATTGGTCAGTATCTAGTAAAATTGCAGAAGCATTTCCCTTTAACACAGTAATACTACTTCCAGGTTTATCCTCTATGGAAATATTTACAAATATATACTAGAAGATATCTTCAACTATGTTCCTGACATTTGGTTTAAATAACACAGAGTTACAAACTTCCCAAATACCCAGCAACTACATGATGGATGCACCATAATGACATTCTAATCACTTGTGCAAAATAATGATCTACATTTGCATGGAATGATAAATGGATTGTAAACATAAAGATAAAAATGAGTTAGGGTACTACTTGCATATAATAGAACATAAATAAGTAGGATATTGAATAATTGAGATGTAATAAAGTCCAGATATTGGTGATTTCAGAAATCTTAGTGCTCCTATATTGGAAGAATCCAAGTTTGTGTTCAGTATTTCAAAAGCAGAGTAATTTTTCAGCTAATGAAAAATCTCACAATATACATTTCAGAGAAGTGACTTCTGGTGTAATTTCAAGACAGATGACATTATACATAAAGTTGTAAATCAATTATGCATCTGGGTTTGGTCGGGATGATTTTTCATAGATATCAAGTTATCCAAGGAACTTAATGACAATCATTTCATTCTCTACAAGCTCCACAATTGATTTTCTATTGTCTATTATCTCCCTCAGATCTTACTTGTATAACATAAAATCATTATTTAGCATGATGAAGCCATTTACAGGAAAGAAGGGTGATATTCTGTCAGTTGTGAACTTTCCATGTTTGTCACTCACTTGGAGGTTTCCTCTTCATTGCACTGCAGAGAATAACTCAGAAACTACATTTATAAAATATCCTTTCTTTCTAGGATTCCAGATTAGAGTTCGCCAGTGCGAATAATGCACAATATATTTAAAAAGTCAAACAAGAAAGAAGATATTTCTCTTGGAAGGTCTTACCAACTAACACTGGGGATTCTAAGATGTCTTTGTAAGAATTACTTTTCTTTTGTTTTAAATTTATTTTTATTTTATTGTAAATTTCCAAATTACAGTTGTATATATTTATGGAGTACAAATGATATTATGATATATGAGTGCAATATAGAATAATTAAAATAATGTAGATATTCATCATCACAAATACTTATTACTTTTTTGGTGAGACTATTTGGAATTTATAGTCAGTGTTTTTGAAATGTGCAATGCACTGTTATTAACTATATTTACTACATTGTACAATAGATCTCAAAAAAACAAAACAAAAGCACTTAAGGAGGGAAGAGAGCAAGATGGCTAAATAGAAAGCTCCAGCAGTAGTCCCCCTGCACCACTACAAAATTTAACAATCGTCCACACAAAGATGTAACTTCAGAATGTTAAATAGAGAGTTGGAATTCTAGCTCTCCTGGGGAAAAAGACAAAGTGGGTGCTCTGCCTTGGCATTGTGTCATCAGTTGCCCTATCTTGGAGGAAGGGGAAGGGAAGGCCCTATCTCAGACCTGCCCCTCCTTAGTCATATCCCCAAGCCACATCTGGAGGAAGGCAGCCCAGAAGCAGTAGGATTTGGAAGGCAGCTTACAGTAACCTAGGGCTAATGATCATGTTGTTATCATCTACATGGCTCCCTTGTGACATCTGAACCATGAGAAGGGCTCTACCCAGACAGTATAAAACAGGACCCTAGACCATTAACAATGCCGTTTTTGTTGTGACAAGGCCAGCCTGTTCATTGCTTGTTTTTGGTGGGTCTGATCATTCTTCATCCAAGAACTCACCAAGCCTGAGAACTCAGACAACTGCCCATCCCCCAGCAATGTCACAACAATGGTTCTCTGGGAGAAGAATGCTACAGCAACACAGTGGTGGCTTGAGTTAGTCACTAAAATAATTAAATAGGGCTTCTGCTGGGAGGGGGCTGCGGGCTGGGAAGAAGCGGGGAAGAGGAGGCGGAAAAGGACTCAAAGTTCCCTGGCGAGGAAGCCAGCAAGGGACTTCTGGACCCCAAGAGGAGGACAAAAACAGTGAAGAACTGGCAAGGGATTGTGTGTGTTCCATCGACCTAATCACCTCAGCAACCGTGAGTACAAGCTGCAGTAAGACTGCAAACCGGAAGGGCCTTACCTGTGAACTCTTTTGGTGTTCTTGGACTTGGCACTCAGTTGAACTGCCTTAGAGAGAGGTTGAGCAGGAGTGTGGAGAACTTTGGGCATTGTCTGGGGCCTCACACTGAGCAACTGAGCTGGGAGCAGGAAGCCATTGGGAAAAAACTTCCCCAGCAAGCTCTGCCCTCAGGGTCCCAGAGCAAGAATCAGGCAGGAAAAATTAACCTAGTGACTGAGCAGTCTAAAGGCAGGGAGTGAGCTGCCTTACAGTCTTAATCCTTAGGGGTAGAGAGAGTCAGTTTTGGCACACTGGAGCCTTGGGCTGTTGCCCTGGGTAGAGTGCCGTGATGTCACAGCTCATAGCAACCTCAAACTCCCAGGCTTGGCGCCACCCAGACTTCCATAAGAGCTGTGCAGCGACCCCCGACAGGTGACCCGCACCCACTGGGCCTCTGCATTCCCTGACTAGAAACTGTGGGAGCCACGCAACAGTGTGTCCTCCCTCCTGTGTCTTCCCAGCCTCCACACTAGCCCATTCATCTGGCCAGAAACTCTGGTAGCTGCATGCCCTCTGGAGCCCTCCCTGCCTCTGTGCAGAGCCCTTCTCCTGGTCAGAGACTGCTGGAGTCTTGGGTTTTCTGTGCCAAAGTCACTGGGCACCAGGCACTCCTAGAACCATGTGCACCACCCCAGCCCTGTTGCTGGATTCGGGTGTGTCACACACCGGAGCTGCTTCCACAACCAGAATTCCCTAGCTAGAGCAGGCTCAGAGGAATTACACAGGGTCACTCCCTACAAAGATTCAGCAATCTTTGAGTGATCCAGCAATCAATAGAGTGAACCCGCTGAGGTCTAATCTTGGAGAGAAACCTCCTCAACTCTGAGGATGGCCAGAGGCAACGGTGAAAAAAAATGATGAGGCAAAATCAACAGAAAAACTCTGGCAATATGAAATAATCAGAGTAGATCACCTCCCCCAAGGATCAATGGGGCAGAAACAACACAAGACCCCATGCACAAACAAATAGCTGAGATGTCAGAAATTGAATTCAGAATCTGGATAGCAAACAAGATCGAATTAGAATTCCAAAATTTATCTCAAGAATTCAATGGATTCAAAGACCAAATGACCAAAGATTTTGACACATTGAGACAAGAAGTTGCAGCCCTCAAAGATCTGAGAAACAAAGTAGAATCCCTCAGTAACAGACTAGAGCAAGCAGAAGAAAAGATTTCTGACATTGAAGACAAAGCTTTTGGACGCTCCCAAACCCTCAAAGAAGAAGAGAAATGGAGAGCAAAAACAGACCACTCTCTCAGAGAGCTCGGATAAAACGGAAAGAGAGGAAGTTAACAACTTAATGGAACATCTCAAGCAACTGAAGAAAGAAGAACACTTCAACCCCAAACCCAGCAGAAGAAAAGAAATAACCAAAATCAGAGCAGAATCAAATGAAATTGAAAACAAAAGAATTATACAACAGATCAATGAATCCAAAAGTTGGTTTTTTGAAAAGATCAATAAAATAGATAAACCTTTGGCCAACCTAACCAGGAAAAAAGAGTAAAATCTCTAATTTCATCAATCAGAAATGGTAATGAATAAATAACAACAGACCCCTTGGAAATTCAAAAAATCCTTAATGAATACTACAAGAAACTCTACTCTCACAAATATGAAAATCTGAAAGAAATTGACCAATACCTGGAAACACACCACCTACCAAGACTTAGCCAGAATGAAGTGGAAATGTCGAACAGGCCTATATCAAGTTCTGAAATAGCATCAACTATAAAAATCTCCCTAAAAAGAAAAGCCCAGGACCATATGGCTTTACGTCAGAATTCTATCAAACATTTAAAGAAGAACTAGTACCTATACTACTAAACCTCTTCCAAAATATAGAAAAAGAAGGAATATTACCCAACACATTCT
>CAUYPK010017523.1:0-29160 GCA_963574355.1 Loris lydekkerianus
TTATTTATTTATTTATTTATTTATTTATTTTGAGAGACAGTCTCACTCTGCCACCCTGGGCAGAGTACCTTGGCAATATAGTTCACAGCAACCTTAAATTTCTGAACTCAAGTTATTCCCTTGCCTCACCCTCCTGTGTAGCTGGGACTACAGGCATGTGCCACTACACTCAGCTAGATGTTTGTATTTCTGTAGAGATTGGGGGGGAAGGGGCTGTCTCACTCCTGCTCAGCTTGGTCTTGAACTCCTGAACTAAAGCAATCTACCTGCCTCACCCTCCCAGAGTGCTGGTACTGCAGGTGTAAGCCATTGTATCCAGCCTGTCCCCATCTTAGTTTCAACCTTCTTTACACTCAAACCGGCTAGGACAACTGCTAGACCTGTGTCAATTGTGAAAAAGTAGGTCTTTGTGACTGGCCTCCATGCAAAAGTCTCAGCAAATACAAAAATTAATTCAAGATGGATTAAAGAATTAAATATAAAATGTGAAATTCTAGAAGAAAACCTAACCTAGAAAAAACTCTTCTGGACATTGGCTTAGGCAAAGAATTTATGACTAAAACTCCAAAAGCAAAGGCAACAACACCATAATTAAACCATAACCTTCTGCACAGCAAAACAAATAATCAACAGAGTAGATAGACAACCTGCAGAATAAGAGAATATATTCACAAATTATGCATCCAACAAAGGACTAGTATCCAGGATCTCCAATGAGCTCAAACAAATCATCGGAACAAACAAACTCCCCCACCAAAAGCAACAAAGCTCCCCCATAAACCCATTAAAAAGTAGATAAATTATATTAACAGACAGTTTTTTTTTTTTTAAGAAGAGATACAAACGGCCAAGAAACATATGAAAAAGTGCTCTGCATCACCAATCATTAGGGAAATGCAAATAAATTGCAGTATATGTACACCATGGAATATTATGCAGCCTTAAAAAAAGGCATCATGTTTACATGGATGGAGCTGGAACATATTCTTCTTAGTAAAGTATCTCAAGAATTAAAGAAAAAGTACTCAATGTACTCAGCCCTACTATGAAAATAATTCAGGGCTTTCACATGAAAGCTATAACCCAGTTACAACCTAAGAATAGGGGAAAGGGGGAAAAGGAGAGGAGGGAGGGAGGTGGAGGGAGGGGTACTGGTGGAATTACACCTGCGGGGCATCTTACAAGGGTATATGTGAAATTTAGTAAATGTGGAATGTGAATGTCTTGGCACAGTAACTGGGAAAATGCCAGGAAGGCTATTTTAACTATTGTGATGAAAATGTGTCAAATGGTCTGTGAAGCTAGTGTATGATGCCCCACGATCATATCAATGTACGCAGCTATGATTTAATAATAAAAAAAAAAAACACAATGACATACCACCTTACTCCTATCAGAGGGGCCATTAATTATTTGTTTATTTATTTATTTATTGAGACAGTCTCATTTTGTCACTCTCAGCAGAGTGCTGTGGCAACATAGCTCACAGCAACCACCAACTCTTGGGCTCAAGAGATTCTCTTGCCTCAGCCTCCCTAGTAGCTGGGAATATAGTCACCTGCCACAACACCTGGCCTTTTTTTTATGGTTGTTTAGCATTATTAAAAAATCAAAAGACAATAGATATTAGCACGGGTGTGATGAAAGGAGAACGCTGAAATGCTATTGATGGGAATGTAAATTAGTACAACCTCTATGTAAAACAGTATGGAGATTGATCAAAGTACTAAAAGTAGATCTACCTTTTCAGTCTGGCAATTTCACTACTACATATCTAACCCAAAGGAAAAGAAGCCATTATATCAAAAAGATGCTTGCAATTTTATGTTTATTGCAGCACAATAATTGCAAAGATATGGAATCAACCTAAGTGCCCATTATCTGATGAGTGCATACAGAAAATGTGGTGTGTGTTTGTCTATACCTATACTTAACACACATATATATATACACATACACAAGCACACACACACACAATGGAGTACTACTCAGCCGTAACAAAGAATGACATAGTGTCTTTTGTAGCTAGTTGGCTAGAACTCGAGGCAATTATGCTAAATGAAGTATCTCGGGGACAGAAAAAAAAATTTCACATGGTCTTACTTATAAGTGGGAGCTAAGCTATGGGTACACATTTGCATACAGAGTGATACAACAGACAATGGTGATTCATAAGGGGGGAGAAAGAAAACTTACTTATTGGGTAGCAGTGTATGCTATTTAGGTGATGGGTACACTAAAAGCCTAGACATCACCACTATAAAATTCATCCATGTAATCAAAAAACACCTATACCCCTTAATCCAGGGGTCTTCAAACTATGGCGAGTGGACCACATGTGGCAGTGTGAATTGTATTTGTTCCCGTTTTGGTTTTTACTTCAAAATAAGGTATGTGCAGGGTATAGGAATTTATTCATAGTTTTTACTTTTAAACTATAGTCTGTCCCTCCAATGATCTGAGCGACAGTGAATTGGCCCCCTGTTTAGAAAGTATGAAGACGCCTGGATTAGAATATGTCTCAGAGGGGAGAGATGCATACAAATTAGGAAGGCTGCTTGACTTGAATGCATTTTTCAGAGAGTCACAATTCTGCAGTTTAGCCAGTTCCATTTGGTAAATTGTATCCACATTTTCAATGTCAATAGAAAATGGGTTACGGAAAAGCTGTATGTCCTGTTCATGGAGATGAAGCTCTTTAAAGTTAAATTGGAACTCCTTTTGCAACTTTTCCAGTGAATCCACACATGTTTTATTTGGGAATGCAACCACGGGGTTTTCTGCTAACAGATTTTGAGTTGTGAGGAGATGGTAGAAATTTTCCTCTTTCACTTGTTTGATGAGAAGGCCTAATTTTACTTCAAATGTTTCACATGTGATTGCATATCACAGATGCGCTTCCCCTTTCCTTGAAGTTGCACACTGAAATTGTTGAGTAGCTCTGTTACATCTGTCAGAAAGGCAAGGTGCCATTTCCATTCTGCATCATTGAGCTCTGGTACTTGTTTTTTGAAAGTAGAAAAGCTGTAATCTGTGGAAGTAGGTCATAGAAATGTTTCAAAATTCTCCCTTTACTCAGCCCACGGACTTCTGTGTGGTACGGAACATCTTCACAGACAACATTTAGCTCAGACAGAAATTCCTTAAACTGTCTGTGGTTTAGTGTATTACCTCTAATGAAGTTAACACAAGATACCACAGTTTTCATAACAGAGTCCCACTTCAGTGTTTTACTACACAGCCCTTGTTGGTGGATAAGGCAGTGTATGGCTATTGGATGAGAATGGTTATGTTTGTCCATATCTTGGTTAATGAGAGCAATTACCCCTTTCTTAGACCCCACCATGCTAAGAGCACCATCAGTTGTCACACTGGCTAGTTTTGCCCGGTCCGGCTCCAAACTATTCACGGAGTAGTTTGGCAATATCCTCTCCTGTAGTTGTTTCTTTGATGCTTTGCAGTGCAGCAAGCTCTTCTGTGACTTTGAAATAGTCATTCGTCCCACGAATAAATATTAGAAGTTGTGCAGAATCACACACATCATTACTTTGTTAAGTGCCAAGGAAAAATAGGAAAGGGTTTTTGCAGAGTTTTGCAAATGCTGATGTAAATTGTCTCCCATTTCTTCAATACTTTGTGTAATTGAGGGTCCTGAAAGATACACTGTACTAAATAAATTGGCCTTCTCTGGAGACGTCTCTTTGGCAACAGAAAGAAGGCATTCTTTATCAGATTCTCCCTCCATGAATGGTCTGTCAGTGCACGCTATTATTTTGGCAACTTGAAAACTTGCTCACAGTGATGAAGTATTTAGCTGTTTTTGCTTCACAAATGTATTTTGCTGAGTTGTCAATGTATATTTCAGTTTTGATATTTTATCTTTTCTCACTTCTTTGACCAAACTATCATATTTATCTTTATGTTGAGTTTGATAATGACGATGCAAATTGTATTCTTTGAACACAGACGCTATATTCTGGCATATCAAACATACAGCTCTTTCCTTGTACTACATGAAAAAATAATCATAAGTTCACTGATCTTTGAATATCCTACACTTCAAGTAAATTTTTCTTTTTCTTGATATCATTATTTCCTAGGGATTCCAAATTGCTATTAGTAAAATACATACACACACACACACACACACACACATATATATATATAGTACTCCAAAAACAATATACCAGCCATAACTTTGCCCACATAGAGACTTATAGACTGCACTGCCCATCAGTGCAGTCTTCTCAGTGCCCATGAATGCAGTCTGATCAGTGTCCATCAATGCAGCCTTGCCAGTCCATATCATTTCAGCCTCGCCAGTGCCCATATGGTGGAACTCTGCTTTTACCTCAGGCACACACTGGTGTGGGGCATGAACAGGCATGATTACAGAGCCAGTTTCTCCGACACCTTTCCAGTTCACACTACCCTGTGCAAACTGCACTGCGATCTGTGAACTCACACAGGAATCTGATCTCATGGGTGGGAAGACCCATGTGATCAGATTCCACTGCAGGAAAAAAGAAGGCACGTATGTCTTTTTAATTCCAAATCTAGTGCGAGTTCAGCCGCACAAGCATATGGCTGACTAGCATTGCTCAGATATCGCAACATTGTGAACCGGGGCATATAAAGCACACAACATTCATTATACACAACTGAATAGAAATCAGAATATAAATGCTCTTACTGGCAATTAAATTTGGTTTTCCACTCCTCAGCTGTCTGCAGATCTGGATTAAGTTCCCAGGGGGCTCTAGGCAGATTACCAGTTTGGGGCCCCCATGCGATAACACTGAGCACTGACAATTTGCATTAACACTGACCACAGACCATTTGCAATAACACTGACTGCTGACAATTTGCATTAATACTGAGCACTAACAATTTGCATTAACATTGAGCACTTACAATTACCATAAGCACTGAATACTGACTATTTGCATTACCTCTGAGCACTGACAATTTGCATTATCACTGAGCGCTGACTATTTGCACTATCACTGCAATGCAACCCCCCGAGAAACTACCCCCAACAAAGTAATCATCTTTAAAAAAATGCTTTTCTAACTTCAAAAAAGGTGCCCCCTATCTGCAAAAAAAAATAAAAAGGACCTCCTAACTTCAAGAAAAAAAGGCTCCCCTTGACTGCAAAAAGAAAAGGCCCTACTAACTGCAAAAAAAAAAAAAAAAAAACAAGACCTCCTAACTTCAAAAAAAAAAAAAAAAAATCCTAACTTGTTATTACCTTGGTCCTTAGGCAGCAGTAGGCTCTGTACAGGCAACCTGGTGACTCCTCTGATTACACCAGAGAGTGAGATGAGGAGTTGAAAGACAGAGAGAAAGAGTGGAGTCAGAGAGTAGAAGGGGAATTGGAGAGTGTGGGGCACATTCCACACATGTGGACTGTGGCCTGGACAGTGGGTTGCTAAGCAGGATGGCAATAACACCCAGCGGGGAGAGACAGAGAGAAGGAACAGTCAGAGTTGGCGCACATTCCACACATGCGCACTGCAGCCCGGGACAAGTCGGCTATAAAGCAGGACAGGCAGCTGTGGCAAAAACACCCGGTGGGCCAGATAAATGTCCTCAGCAGGCTGCATGTGGCCCGCGGGCTGTAGTTTGAGGACCCCTGCTATAGATAGATACCTGTATGTTCCAATTCTCTTTTCCTGTATTCAAATTGTCATTTGTATATTAAAATACAATGTATATATATATCCTGTTTCTGGGATACGTACAGTCTTATTACAATTCAGTTGCTGTGTTTTTCACTTCCAAGTGTAAGCTTAGAATGAGCAGAATTAGCTTTCGGTAACAGGAGAACTATTAGCATACCACTCATATCCACACAACTTTTTCTCTTCTTCCAATTCTTAGACTGGCTTAAATGTATTATGGTAGGAGTCAGGTTTCTCACTGTTGGAATGAGAACTTACAGATAAGCAAGAGGAAGAGACTAGAATGACTTGGATATTAATGGATTTCAGAGTTGGAGATACCAGGGTGAACACTTATTTAGCTGAATATACTGTGGACACAGATGGTTCTACACAGAAGTATTCACAAACAAGTGTGTATGTATGGGTTAGTATGTCTATATTTCCTTGTTTTGTCTGTGTACAGAGCCTAGGAGCAATAACATCCTAGTAGCAATGAACACATCGTACGCCAAGATCTTGTCGTCTAACACCCAGGGCTCCTTGGTTAAATAGCTAACGTGGATGAGACGTTTACAAGGTGAGCCTGGAGCATCTTACAGTGCCAGAAAATAAGAAAGTGATTACAGTAAATTCTTTTCCACCCTGATCTGCAATTTTACTTCTGATGTTTCTGCTACCCATGGTCAACTTAAGTCTAAAAATATGAAATAGAAAATTTCAGAAGTAAACAATTCATTAGTTTTAAATTGTATACTTTTCTGAAATTGCACGTCTTTCCTCTCTGTCCAGGACGAGTCATCTCTTTGTCCAAGGTATCTATGCTGCTTGTGCTACTCATCTGTTAGTCACTTTGTAGCTGCCCAGTTTTCAGACTGACTATTGTGGTATTGCAGTACGGATGTTTCAGGAATCCTTGTTTTACTTAATTATGGCCCACTGCACAAGAATGGTGATGCTAGCAATTTGACTATACCCAAGAGAACCACAAAGTACTTCCATTAAGAGAAAAGGTGAATGTTCTCAACTTAGTAAGAAATGGAAAAAAATGCTGAGATTTTCAAATTCTAAATCTTCTATCCATGAAATTGTGGAAAAGGTAAAAGAAATTCATGCTAGCTTTGCCATTGCACCTTAAACCACAAGGTTATGGCCACAGTGTGTGATAAGTGCTTAGTTACAATGGAAAGGGCATCACACATGCAGGCAGAAGACATGAACAGAAATGTGTTCTGATTGATGGTGATCCGGTTCAGTGCCACCCTCAGTTTCAGGCATCCACTGGGGATCTTGGAATGCACCTGCTGTTGATGGGTGTGGGGGGACTGCTGTAAAACAGAACAAAACAAATCACCCACAGCCACCGGGTCTGCCAAAGGGATATAGGAAGCAAGTAGAGAAAACTTTCAAGAGCCAATGGGAAAATTGAAGTAACAAAATAAAGTAGTATTGGATTATAAATGAAAGCATAAATATCCGTAAGTCTATACTGATAAAAATAAATGATTAGCCAAATAATTAAGTGGGGGAGAAGAAATGTACCTCCTGTGTCAAATTCTAAACAATTTACATAGATAATTTACCCTCAAGGAGATGGAATGTAACAAATTAATCTTTAAGTGTGAACTACACATAGTGACTTCCTTCCAAAGCCTACCATGCATGGGGGAGGAGGGAGAGTAACTGTATAGGGGGAGAAACTTGACAAACACTGTCTCAGCCAGGCGTTCAAAGTCAGCATCAATGGTGGTAAGTTACACTGATAGTATGAACCTCCAATATGATATAATGAAAATGCCACTTTAATTCTGGGGTCTTTGTGCTTAAAACACACTCCAGCTTAATCATGAAACAAATATCTGACAAAAACTAATAGAGGCACATTCTACAAAATACTTGAAGTACTCTGAAAATGATCAAGGTCATCAAAGACAAGGAAAGCCTAAGAAACTATCCCAACCAAGAGGAGCCTAAGGGGACATGATGACTAAATGTAATACGATATTTTAGGTGGGACCTTGAAACAGAAAAAGGACATTAGGTAAAAACTACAGAAACCTGAATAAAATATGGACTTGTTTGTCATACAGCAACACTGGTTCACTTATTATAACAAATGTGCTGTATTAATGTAAATTATTAATAATAGAGAAAGTTGGGTGCCTTTGTGGTACATGGGAACTCTTTATATATCTTTGCTATTTTTCTGTAAATCTGAAATTTGTAAAATTAAACTTATTCTAAAAAGTGTATTCCAAAGCATTTGAGATGCAAAGAAGGTTAAAAAATAAAAATGGATACATGTGCCCACTCCCCCAGCTTATCAATAGAGTTGAAGTCCTCTAAGTACCTCTCCTTAGTTACACTCTCAACTCCCTTCTTCCAGAAGTTACTACTATCCTGCACTTGGTATTTATTATTCCCATGTATTTATTAATATTTTTATGATACATTGTTTTGATGTTTTAAAATTTCACATCACTTGCATCATATTATGTATGCTTTTATAAAAGTTTACTTAAAATTATAAGATTCATGTTGATTTATGTAGCTCTGATTCATTTATTTTCTATCAAGTCTGGCATTACATGAATATGCCCAAGTCTATCGCTCCCTCTGAGGACTTCTAGGGTGTTCCATTGTTCCTGTAGTTGAAAGTCCTTCTATTCACCTTTATTTGCCCAGACACTAGGATTTCTCACTGGCTAATTTGTCCCATACAAAACTCTGTATCTCAATCTGGCTGCCCAAGTCCTGTCTCCCCTTCTACTTCCCTTCTCTTCCCTTTCAGATTGGCCTCTGGAGTTTCTCTCCTTATTATGCACAACAATTCAGCTCTCTGGTCCCAACCTGCCTTTGCATAGCTACCAACCACGCAAGATGTCAGCTGAATAAAAGGGTCCCCTACTACTGCTATCCCATGCAAAATTATAGAAAAAATAATAGTTTGAAAAATTTTCTGTCCAAATGTGCTTTAAAAGAATCAGAAGGGGAAATATACATAGTCCTTTTATAATAAAATATTCAGTGCCCTTGTTTATTTCAACCTAGAAGTGAGAACAGTTCAAATACGACCTTAAATACAATCTTAAGTAGTCTATGCAAAATGAATTTTCAATAAACAATGTTTCTACAAAATATATGTCAGGGTAAGCCTGGACTAAGTGAAAGGAATAACTATCAGTTTTTACGTAACTATTATCTCTTCTGAATGAATCTACATGTTTCTTTTTTTTTTTTTCATTTAAAACCATCTTCAGGGATAAAATAAAAGCTTTTATCATGAGGAAAAAAATCAAAGATGCAGAAGGAGCTTAGTGTAGACAAAGGCATCTTTTAGGTATGTGGAGTCAGAGTTTGGAGATACTTGAAGCTAAAGAGAGAGTGATTTTTTTTTTTATAGGGAGTTGTCCTGAGGCATTTTTTAGTTGCATTCTGAACTATGGAAAGTTAATATTCTTTGTATTAAAGTATAAAAAATTTGTTACATTTATATTAAGATATAATATTTAATAAAATTACATAAAATCTATGCTGTTCCTGTAAGTAGGAGCCTATTTTTAAGAAGGAGATAAGAATAAGCCCAGGAGAGCTATTGTACAACATGATGACTGTTATTAATAACAATGCATTGTATACTTGAAAATTGTAAGAGACTTTAAATGTTCTCTCACTACAACAAAAGAATAAGTATATAAAGTGATAGATATATGATAAATAGCTTGATGAAGCCATTCCACAATGTATCAATATATCAAAATATCATGTTTTACACCATAAATACATACAATCTTTTGTGCACTAAAAAAAAAAAAAAAGGGTTATTTACCAAAATGAGATAAATATACTGAAAGTGGTATTCTTGTAGTTTTAACGTGGCTGCTACATGCTGGCTGCATAAGGAGGGAAGGTGTGGGTGTGTGTTGGGTGCAGTTATAAGAAGAAAAAAGTAGCTAATCTGATAATTCAAATACAAAGTTCTGTAGACCTAGGTTGGGGTAGTGACAGTAAAAATGGAGAAAAATGAGAAACAACTTTTACGATGAACTGTGGCCGTCACTGGGTGGGGACTTACCAGAGAACGGGCAACGCCAGTTAGACGAGCTACCGGGGGCCCTCATGGGGTGGGACTTACCAGAGAACCGGCAACACCAGTGAGAGGAGAGAGCCGTGGCGCTCACCGGGTGGGACTTACCAGAGAACTGGCAACGCCAGTGAGAGGAGAGAGCCGTGGCCCTCACCGGGTGGGACTTACCAGAGAACGGGCAACGCCAGTGAGAGGAGAGAGCCGTGGCCCTCACCGGGTGGGACTTACCAGAAAACGGCAACTCAAGTGAGAGGAGAGAGCCGTGGCCCTCACCGGGTGGGACTTACCAGAGAACGTGCAACGCTAGTGAGAGGAGAGAGCCGTGGGTGTCACCGGGTGGGACTTACCAGAAAACGGCAACTCAAGTGAGAGGAGAGAGCTGTGGCCCTCACCGGGTGGGACTTACCAGAGAACGTGCAACGCTAGTGAGAGGAGAGAGCCGTGGGTGTCACCGGGTGGGACTTGCCAGAGAACAGGCAGCGCTAGTGAGAGGAGAGAGCCGTGGCCCTCACCGGGTGGGACTTACCAGAGAATGGGCAACTCGAGTGAGAGGAGAGAGCCGTGGCCCTCACCTGGGGGGACTTACCAGAGAACAGGCAGCGCGAGTGAGAGGAGTGAGCTATGGCCCTCACCAGCTGGGACTTACCAGAGAACGGGCAACGTGAGTGAGAGGAGAGAGCGGCATCCTGAGGACAAGGCAGGATCAGGCAGCTGACAAAGTCGGGAAGGTGCAGAGGGGTGTCCCTTAGAGGAGGCTGGTGACAGCTGAAGGGGTCCAGCCCAGGGAGGAAAGGAGAGAGCACCCATCTCCAGATGGGCTTGGGGCCAGTTTCATAATCAGGAAAGGGCCACTCAAAGGAGACTGAAGATGAAAATGAAACCCATGAAGACAGTGGGACAAAAATGGGCAAATAGCACCATCCTAGGGATGCTAAGAAAAAAGGATATTCCAGTGTCAGCTCAGGCACAGTGGCTGACGCCTATAATACTAGCACTCTGGGAGGCCGAGGCAGGCGGGTAGCCTGAGATCAGGAGTGCAAGACCAGCCTGAGCCAGAGTGAGAACCCGTCTCTAAAAGCTGGGTGTTGTGGCAGGTGCCTGTAGACCCATCTACTCCAGAGGCTGACACAAGAGGATGCCTTGAGTCCAAGAGTTTGAGGTTGCTGTGAATAAGGATGCCATCAAACTCTACCAATGGTGACTAAGTGACACTCCCTCTGGAAAAATAAAAAGAATATTCCAGTGTCAAACAATACTTGGCTAAGAGGATGTGCTTGGTCATGTCTAGACAGAACAGTTAGTTCCCTGTTTCTATAGTCCCAGAGCCTTTCCTAGTTACACTGTTTAATTTCTATAGGGGGCCATGACAGGACTGCTTTCTGCTGTCCTGCCTTGGTAAGAATGGCAAAGCACACTGCAGTTTCCTCAGTGACAGAGGGGTGTAGCAGACTGAGGGCACAGTTTACCTCAGAGTGAAGACGAGAAATGGAGAGACAGAAAAAGAACAGCAAGCTGTAATCGCCAAGATGCGGAATCAACCCAAGTGCCCATCAACCCATGGACAGACTAACAAGCTGTGGTATATGTATGCCATGGAGTACTACTCAGTCGTAAAAATACGGAGACTTTACATCTTTTGTATTAACCTGGATGGAGTTGGAGAACATTCTCTTTAGGAAAGTATCACCAGAATGGAAAATCAATCAATCAATGTATCCAATATATTCCATACTAACATAAAGCCAGTAGACCAAAAAAGACACACCCACACAAGAGAAAAACTCAATTTACCTCAAGCTGGGGAGAGGAGGAGAGGAGGATTGGGGTGCTTCCATCTAATGGGCACAATGTAAGGGTATATGGCACCCCTCCTGGGTGAGGAGCACAACAGGGACCTTACCTAACACATGCAAACATTGTAACCTAAATGTCTCCTCACATCAATCTGAAATTAAAAAAAAAAAAAAAAGAAGAAAAGATGAGTTTTTTCCAACCACCCCCCCAACACAAAAAAGAATATCAAACTGCCCCTGACTCCCAAGGGTGGAGAAAGCCGCTCAGTGAGGTGCCCCCCTGGCAGGGGCTACTGGCAGGATCATTCCTCTGTCTCTGAAGGGGACGTGGGTCTTAGCTGGTGGCATAACATCCCTTGTTTCCTTCTTCCATCTCTGTAGCTATCATTTATTTCAGCCATACCATGAGATTACATTTGAACATTCTCCTTAATGTCTTCTTTTAGAAATCTCCTCTAACTCCACAATTTCAGACTTTCTCAACAAAAGTTTTCTCTCCACCAAAAATACCTATCCCATACTTTTAAACATTTGTGAATTTACTGGGCTTTGAATGGGTCTGAGTTGAAATCATTCAGAAAGAAGAAGAAATAAATGGCCACAGAAAGCACATACCTCATCCATTTATTCAGACCCACTTGCTGAGCACATAATGTGTACCAGTCACAAATACAGGAGTGTGAGATGCAGAATTCAGTAAGATATAGTCATTGTTGCCAAGGAGTCTGCAGAGAGGGACGGATAGATGAATCTTCCTTTCGAGGCTGGCCCTGGAGAATGGATGGTCAAGAGATGCAGCTGCCCCTCTCATAAGTCATTTTATTTTATTGCTAGACCTAGAAGGTGTTTGAAGGATCTGGATCTAATAAAGGGACCGGAGATTTTTTGTTCGGTTGAAGGTTTTACAAAAATATACTCATATTGCAGTATGTTATAAATGTCATACCCAACTTAGTTTGTAGGAGGTAGTTTATGTCTGAGATGGGTATAAAAATAAGTTAACTATGGGATTCAGTAAATGATAAATAAATCCTTCATGTGTTTATTTAAGAGGCTGTGATTGGACTTACCAAATATGGATATTGTACCCTTGGACTGAATTTCTGTATCTTCTATTTAGAAGGCACGATTTCTCAGGAGCTCAATAAAAGTTAAAAAACAACTAGAGTTTTGTCCTTTTCTTCTTTCTTTCTTTCTTTCTTTCTTTCTTTGTTTTTTTTTTTTGAGATAGTTTCAGTACATTGCCCTCAGTAGAGTGCTGTTGCGTCGCAGCTCACAGCAAAATCACCTCTTGGTCTCAAGCAATTCTCTTGCCTCAGCCTCCCAAGTAGCTGGGACTACTGGCTCAATTATTTTTTATTCTTAGCAGGCCTGGGCCGAGTTCAAATCCACCTGCCCCTGTGCATGTGGCACCCTAACCACTGAGCTATGAGCACCAAGTGAGTTTAATCCTTTTCAAATGCTCTTCTGCGATTTTTTTCTTAAAGTTTTTCTTAAAGTTTTTGTCCTTTAAGAAAATTAGGCAGATTGCTCCAAGAACCCTTTAATTAAGTAACTAGATGTCCTGCTCTGCAACTTTACTTTGGTATAGAATAGCATGAGAGTCCCATGACAGCTTCCTGTGGTCAACACTGAGGCATCACACCTCTCTCCCACCACCACAGCAACCATACTTTGTAATTCAAATAAGCCTTTATTAAAAAAACAAGTGGAACAGCCTTAAATCTCCTAAAGCAGTTAAGCAAATTTTGCATTTTATGAGCAAGGATAATCCTTTCACATTTTCAGAAATAAGTTTACAAACCCATGTGCCTGGTGAGCAATGGAAGCCATGTGACAAATGGGGACATGGAGCGTCCTCCAGGCAATCTGTGTGATAAGCAGTAAATCCTCCCACGTTGGCAGCTCTGCCAGTGTGGGGAGAGGACAAGATCAATTCTCCCCTGGCCTCACAAAGGATCCTTCATGGCTGATTGCTGTTAAACCAGAGGAGAAGCTTAATGAAGTAAATGCTGAGAGGTGACAGGAGCATTAGAAACGAATAGAGAGAAAATGAAAATATTATGCACCAAACTGGCAGAACAGAAGACAGAGTGACTATTAGTGGACGCAAAAATAGAGTGTGGCTGAGTGCTTTCTCAGGCCAGCTGGTGACAACAGAATATCTGTGCAAGGAAGTAGTAAAATGAAAACCACACATGGGATGGGGAGTGCTTGGAAACCTAACTTATACCACAAAAAACAGCACATAAATGAGAAATTCAGGCCTGCCAAAGAACAGCTATGGTGAAAGGGAGTTTGAGCATCTGAGTTGGGTAGTGACTGTGAAAACAGAAAGAGTAATAAAAGGTAAACACAAAATGCAAAATAGGATCTGAAGGTAGAAAACCTTTTATCCCCTCTCTGCTCAGTTTTCTCCTCAGTCTACTAATGTGTCATTTGCTTTATTCAGGACTAGTCACCTTATTTGTGCTTTCTCTTCTATTCCTTTTCTTTAGTACTTCTGGTGAATTTACACAAATGTACATGAAACATAGCATTACAAGTCAAGTGGAAACTGGGGAAACATAATGTTTTACTTTTTTTTTTTTTTTGAGACAGAGTCTCACTATGTCGCCCTTGGTAGAGTGGTATGGCGTCACAGCTCACAGCAACCTCAAACTCTTGGACTTAAGCGATTCTCTTGCCTCAGCCTCCTAAGTAGCTGAGACTTTCTTAAAGTTTCATAAAGCTCACCACAAAGCCAGACTATTTCTTGTTGCAGTTGTCATTGTTGTTTAGCTGGCCGGGGCCAGGTTCGAACCTGCCAGCCTTGGTGTATGTGGCTGGCGCTGTAACCACTGTGCTACACGCGTCTGAGCCAATGTTTTACGATTTTAAGTGATGTTATTAGCTGGTGTCCATACAAATAGCCTAGTGACAGAATGGAAAAATTAATGCATTGTAATCAATAAGAAGAAAAGTGAACAAGGACATTATTTTCCTGCTCTCAAGAAAAAAAGAGTCTGGCCATGTGAAAAAAAATAAAAAAAATATTATTGAGAAGTACACCTTACTAAGGAGAGAGAATCTCTGCGTATCCTGTGTAGCTGAGGCAGCAAGGTAATTGTTGGCAGCTCCCTGGTCTGCTTAAAATACTGCTGTTATTATCCATGTAAGTTCCACTGAGAAACTACTCAGAGTACTACTATGGCCCTGCGTCCATGTCAGGGTAGAATAGCACAAGTGTGCTACTTCATCTCTAAAGAAATCTGAAGGTGGGCCAGGCATGGTGCTTCACACCTGTTATCCCAGCACTTTGGGAGGCTGAAGTGGGAGGAGCACTTGAGCCCAGGAGTTTGACATTAGCCTGGGCAACATAGTGAGACCCCTATCTCAACAAAAAATTAAAAAAGTTAGCTGGGCATGGTAGCACATGCCTATAGTCCCAGTTGCTTAGAAGGCTGAGGCAGGATGATTGCTTTAGCCCAGGAATTTGAGGTTGCTATGAGCTATGATGGTGCCACTGTACTCTAGGCTGGGCAACAGAGTGAGAGCTTGTCTCAAAAAACGAGAACAAATAAAAACAGAAGAAGAGGAAAAGAAGAATAACTTCAGTAAAATGAGTGAACTTAGATACATTGATATGTCAAGAATGAAGTAAAAAGAGGTTACACTATTCGGAGTAAATGGGCTAGACTTGTTTAAAATAGAAAATGTTATCAGCGGACATAGATTTGGGTGTCGTTATCTCCGCCTTGATTAACACAGCAAGGAGCAACAGGAATCTAACATGCTATGGTAGCTCTATCCAATGGATACTGGATCTACCAAATGGGAAACTGTGGGTTTATAGAATATCAGGATTTTTTTGCCTGCCTCAAACCAAAACCTCCAATTACGTAAAAATCTTTTCATTTTTTATTTTTTTAAGCTACCAACATGACTTTGTGTGTTGGTTCCAAATACAATTAAACCTTTCCATGGGACTTTCCTTTTTCTTTCTTTTAATTTTTATTCCATGACTGGTCTCCTGGAGGCATATACAGGTTCATGTCACAGAACTATTCCTTTTAATTTCCCCAAAAGTAAGTATCAGGAGTTTGGCGTCTTGACTGGAGGAATTTGGGTGCCTTCCTCTTCCCTCTGTGACCAGTTTCAAAGACTCTGCCAAAGAACAGAGTAGAGAAGCCAGCAGAAAGGACGTGGTGGTGGTGGTGGGGGGGTCTGGGGGGTGAGAGAAACAAAATGGATTATGAATTTGAAAATTGCCAATTATCTTGTATCATACAGCTCAGAGCCCTGGCACAATGATCAGCCACCATCCAGATTTTTCAGCTTAAATGGCTTTACATTCAAGCAAGCAAATTAACCATAAAATAGTGGGGGGGAAAAAAAAACAAAATATCCCAGGAAAGAATAAACTGCAGATAATAAGCACCAATCTGGTGTTGAATGCAGCCCAAGATACCAATTGTTTTAAGTCACGACAAAGACAGCTGAATGCTCATCTTGTGGCTGCAGAGCGAGGATGATTGCCTTCCATGAGTATCTTCGCTCACAAATAACAGTTTTTTCCGCTCTTAATTTTCTGCTAAATTGGAAGCTAACTGCTTCCCACATTGTCATCGGAACACCTGCAGCTGTGCTGGATTTCCGCGCACCATTTCTTTTAGGTAAAACAGCACCCTACTTCTCTCAGCTCCTCATTATGCGGAGGTCTTCTTTCACTGCACAGGCTGGTCAGTCATTATGTGACAAGGAAATGATACCATGTGCAACGTGTGAGTAATCGGTCTGAACAAATGAAATCACAGACTTGCCTTTCCCATCATTCATTTCACAAACAGTAGCAATGTGGCGCACAGCAGGTAGTTCAGTTAAAACCAGCCTTGTAAAACAGATTTCCCGCAGCCAGGGAAGTGAACTGCCAGGGCCTGGACGCTCCAGCTAGCGGGCTGTGCCCGGAGGAGTGAAGGGAGGTGGGGGGGCGGGGAGGAGAGCCCGGGTACATACATTAGGGTAATTAAGGGTTTGGTGTCTTATTGGTATGTTTTTTATTTGTATGGATCTCAGAAATGACTGTTGGATTAGCAGACCCCAAACATACAGCGTACATCTCACAGCGCCCCGTCAGGAGGTGGCTGTTAAAAGACTGAAGCAAAGTTCCCAAATAAATGTCCTAAATTTGGAGTCATGAAGCTGTCATTGTAAATCAGATGGGTCGCTGGGAAGTTAGGGGAGCAAATCATAGTGATAAAAGGCTTCTTGGCTTTTATTTTCACAGTAGATCCCCTTTTGATTCATTAATTATTTTTTGATAAGGGAATGCTGTTAATGGAAAGCCTACTTACCCTACTTGGGGTGCTAAAGCCTAAAATGCATCAGTTTGAATTTCTGCTCCTGCCCGCCCCCTCCCTCCAGGGAGCAAAATGAGAGATGGTGACATGACTGCTGTCAATAGTCCCAGCTTTCTCCCTCAGGCCTCTGGCTGGTTACTCTCAGGCCGCGCCCCTGGGACAGGGAGAGGGGCTGCTTTGTTAGGGGGACTTCGGCCCTGTCAACCAGTCGGCCCCACTGTCAGTCTTCAGCCTGAGGCTCTGACTGATCAGGAAACCGAGAGCTTTTTGGTTTAAAGTGTGTTGAGTCTTTTGTAGCAGTGGGGTTGTTGGAAGACAGCCTGGAACAAGGAGGGCCACCTCAGCTCTTCTTCCCACCCTGTCAGGAACAAAACTGAACCTACTTTTCCTCTCTCTGCTCATCCGGATTTTGGCTTCAAACTTAACTCATCACATCCTCATAGGCAACTGGCAAAAGCTTTCGGAAGGGGACCTGAACAGCTACAAAGGATAAAGCAGGCTGGCCAGGGCCCCCTCAGGGCTGCACTCACATTGTGACCTTCCCGGCTACTGGCAGACCCAGTCAGCGTCCAGTCTCCTATTGGTCCCTGACACGCTGGACAGCATGCAATGTGTTATAAGCCATAAAAGGAAGAATGTTCCTCAGTCAGGAAATACCATGATGTTTCTTTTGAGTGAGTTCAGTATCCCGAGGGTGGGACCCCTTTGAGGATTGGCTCAAAATCGCTAAGATTCTCAGCAAAAGATGATGTAAGAAGTCATTCTTGGACAAGCACAGGAAGGCATCCGTTGCAAACAAGGCATTCTTGCAAAAGGTTTTCAAATACTTTTCCTTTAACCCCCCCATGCCCAACCAGAAGGCCAACTCACAACTGTCTTTTGATTGCCAAGAACGGTGCACAGATTTTAAATGTTCCAAAGTATATTACTGAACACATGCTTATTGTAAATAAATCAAGCAGTATATAAGATTGTGCAAAACGCCCCCTTTCTCTGTGTTTGCCTTCATTAGGGGTAACCACTGTTGCCAGTGTGGTGGGCGTCATCTCAGACATTTTCTGTCCTTATACCAGCATATGCACAGGTGTAATCCTACCCGACACCCTGTTCTGCAGCTGTATTTCTTTTTAATAATCAAAGCACAAGGGACACCTTCTCACATGAGCCCATGTAAGTCAGTGTCATTCCTTTAAATATGTATGAAATATTTTGGCCTGTGATAGCATTTTATTTAACCAGTCTTCTTCTGAAGGACAATTAGGTTGTTTCTAATTCTTAATCTATTGAAAATAACACTGCAGTAAAAATCTCTGAGTGTGTATCTTCATTCAATTGTATGAGTATAATTGTAGGGTAAATTTCTAAAAACAGAATTACCAAATGGTTTAATCCTTAGCAATGTGACAATTGATGCTTTACACATTTAATCTTACCAAACTAAAAATGAGGTTCTTTTACTGTTTCAAAGAAATTTGCAAGTCTTTTGTCTGTGGCTTGGTTATTTGCCCATTTTGGGGTTAAGCGAATGGTCTCTTATTGATATTTACAAGTACTTTTTAATGCATGTTGATTCAGCATGTCTTGCAAATATTTATTACCATTATTGGCTCTCTTACAGTATTTTTTTTACCCCCCAAAGTTTTTGATATTCCTATGATTTAACAAGTCTTATCTCTATGACTTTTCAAGGTATTCATTATGTTCAAAAAGACTTCCTGACTGTAGTATTATAAAAATATTCACTCCTGTATTTCTGTTTAGAATGTTCATGACTTGATCTATCTGGAATTACAGTTAAGAAGGAGGCGAGAGATCGGTTTCACTTATTTACATGAGGTTAGCCATTGTCCGAATACCATTTGTTTAGCAATACCTGACGTGGAGCAATGTGACCATCTCAGATCATTATCTCATAGGAAATCACTTTTTATTTATTTATTTTTTTGAGACGGAGCCTTAAGCTGTCACCCTGGGTAGAGTGTAGTGGCATCACAGCTCACAGCAACCTCCAACTCCTTGGCTCAAGAGATTCTCCTGCCTTCGCCTCCCAAGTGGCTGGGACTACAGGCGCCCACCACAATGCCAAGTTATTTTTTGTTGCAGCCATCATTGTTGTTTGGTGGGCCCGGGCTGGATTCAGTGGCTGGCGCCTTAGCCACTTGAGCCACAGGTGCCGAGCCGGAAATCACTTTTTAAAGTGGGCCGCTTTAACGATGAGTTCTAGGCATTTAATGCTCAAAGTTACATAAGCATAAATTCTTCCCTTTAAATGACAATAATCAAAATTCAGTATAATCAAGATGTCTTAAGCTTGTTTTCAGGATTCTGTGACTTTTCAATACTGCTGATGCTGGTTTATTCCTGGGTTCAAAGATAACAATCACCACCCACAATCCCATATTCAAATACTGAAAAGCAAAAAGCTCTGAAAGTCCCCAAGCTTTTCTTCTTAAAGCACTTGATGGCAAAACCTAACTTTACCCATCATAAAGCTATTTTTATAGTCTCTATTCCCTTTGATATGACTATTTCTACTTTTCTCTTCAACCCTCTGTATACAAGTATGTATAATGTATTAGTCTTTTTAAATAGAAAGGAATATGAATTTCAAAAACATATCTGTCCTGAGGATTTTGGAAAGAGGATTGTGGCTGCAGTAAGAGTGACATCTTGTCTTACACAGGAAGTTTGCTAATATAGAGAGAAAAGAACAACATATGGTGAAAATTGATAGAAACGAGGGCGGGGGGGAGGAGAAAAATTGTAAGAAACAGGAGTTGAAGGGAGGAAATGCTTTCACAGACAACTCTTTTTCGATTTAAAACTGAAAGGTTTTGCATCAATAAAATTTTAAGTTAAATGATAATTGGCCTAAGGTTTTATTAAGTGAATAGCACTCAAGAAGACACTTAGAAAGCAGCTGGGCATGGTGGTAGCCATCTGTAGTCACAGATACTTGGGAGGCTGAGGCAAGAGGATTGCTCATACCCAGGAGTTTGATGTTGCTGTGAGCTATGATGCCACAGTACTCTACCCAGGGTGACAGAGTCTCAAAAAAAAAAAAAAACACAAAAAAATAGAAGTCACTTAGGTCCCTTGAAAACAACCAAAAAGGTCTTGTGATTTTGAACTTTACCAATATGAAAAAAAGATATGATTAGTATTCTAGTGACCTATCACGTGTTTCTCCACTTCTTCAGTGCTCTGGAATCAGGTTTCATTTCTGTCAAAGAGCAGAAAGATTCTCCCAGACACATTTTAGCCTGAGAGTTTTAGAACAATAGTTCTCTATTGACCTCTCTCAGTCACAGATATTTGAGTTAAAGAAGCAGAAATGAGATAGACAGTTGATCTTTTCTTCATGGAAACAAACCAGAAGCAACTAAACAGGAAGAGAAGGAAAGACCTAGTCGCTCTCAGCTCTGGTTGCGCAACAGTGTTATCTAGGGAACTTATTATATACAGTATCAACTTCAGGGGCATTTCATCTCAAACTTGAACATGATCAGAATCATGGGAGGGTTAAACATGGATTATGGGCCACACCCCCTGTGATTCTGATTCAGCAGGTCGGGGTGGAGCAGAGAATGTGCATTTCTAGCAAGTTCCCAAGCAATGCTGACAATCCTGGTCCAGGGACATCGCTTTCAGATCTTGATTTAATTAGTAGGGTGGACTTGGGTGTTCATCTTTCCCAGGTGATTCTAATGTGCAGCTAGCTGGAGCGCCACTGAGAAAGGCCGAGTGCCTTCTCCTATGCACCTATGTGTGCCTGACCAACACATCCCACCTCGTTCCCCCACATAGTAATGGTCATTCCTCAGCCCCCTTCACATAGTACTTTTTGTAAAGGGGATATCATTGGGCTCTGAAGAAAGTGGAAAAATCACTTTTTTGAGGAGAAATATTTTCCAAAATACACAGATAGTTAACTGGAATATGACTGAGAAAAAGATTAGGGAAATTTAGGTAAAATCTAATTTAAAAACATGCATTTTATTTTCTTTTGGTGGGGGTTAGCTCATGTACTTGCTTTATTCGATACTTGCTGAACAAACATGACAAGACGGAAGACAAAATCAGGACTCAGAAGCTCTTAAAACCCCAATTCAAATCTACCGTGTTCTATATTTGTGCCTTAAGTTCCTTGCAGAATGTGCTCTATGATCAGCTCCCTACTAGGACTTAATTAAAAATTAATATAATTTAAAAATTGACACATAATTATACATTATGGAGTATGTGGTGATGTTTTGATATATATGATGTACACCAATCAGTTAAGGGTAATCAGCATATCTATCATCTCAGACATTTATCATTTACTTGTATTGGGGAAATTCAATATCTTTCTTTTAGTCATTAGAAACTATGAAATATGCTAACTATTATCCTGCAGTGGCATAGAACAGTAGAATGTATTTGTTCTATCTTGCTATAATTTTGTATCTTTTAATAAATCTCTCCCTATCCTTTCTAGCCTCTAGCATCCTCTGTTCTACTTTTTACTTCTATGAGATGAACTTTCTTTTTTAGCCTGCACATGGGTGTTTCTGTTCTTGCTTATTTCACTTAGCACAATTTTGCCATGAGTGACAATAATTTTTTTTTTTTTTTTTTTTTTTGCAGTTTTTGGCCGAGGCTGAGTTTGAACCTGCCACCTTTGGTATATGGGGCCAGTGCCCTACTCCTTTGAGCCACAGGTGCCATCCGACAGTATTTTTATTTTAATGGCTGAATAGGACACCACATTTTCTTTATCCATTTCTCTATTGTTGGACACCTAAGCTGATTCCCTATCTCGGCTATTATGGATAGTGTGGCATTAAACATGGGGGTGCAGATATTTTTTTGATATACTTAATTTCTTTTCTTTTGGGTAAATTCCCAGTAGAGGGCTCTCTGGATCCCCATAGTTCTAATTTGTAGTTTTTTCAGGAAGTCCTTACTGTTCTCCATAGAGGCTGTACAAGTTTACATTCCCACCAAAGGTGTGTAAGAGTTTCTTTTTCTCCACTCCCTACCAGCATTTGTTATTATTTTTTTTCTTTTTAATGGTGGTCATCATAACTGGGGTGAGATGGATGATACCTCATTGTGGTTTCAATTTGCATTTCTCTGATGAATAATGAAGTTGCACTTTTTTTCATGTATTTGTTGGCCATTTGTATGTCTTCTTTTGTGATATGTCTGTTCAGATCATTTGCCCATTTTAATCAGATTATTGGTTTCTCTGCTGTTAAAATATTGGAGTTCCTTACATATTCTAGATATTAATCCCTTGTTGGATGAATAGTTTGCAGATATTTTCTCCTATGATATTAACTATCTTTTCACTCTGTTAATTTTTTCCTTTGCTATAAAATACATATTTTTAATTTTGTTATTTTTTTACTTAGAAGTATATTGGAAACAAGAGAAAGTCGAATTCCTTATAAAATAGGAATAGAGAATTTATAATTGGCTACAGCCTAATTTGGAGCATATCCCTGTGCAAAAGTAAATTTTGGTTTAAAATTGCAAGGAAGGAGAAATTCCAGAGACAGCACAACCAAATGATACCCTTAGAAAAGATATTTATGAAGTGATGATTGTCAGTTCACTTCTGAAAACCCAATAATCTACTCTTACAAAAAAAACACCTTTTAATGGAATTGTAAAGATGAATGTCAAGGATGAGGTAGGCATTTGCTTTGTTTGAAATGTCATGTTAACCAGAGATTTTATTTGTCTGTTATTCCTAAATGCTGCAAAGGGGCAGGGGACATTCTCTAACATGCTAATTCACTCCATGGTGGTCTGTGACACTAGACTGATTTGATTCTTCTTTTGTCTTTTTTTTTTTTTTTTAATCTCTTACAACATTGCATGGCTCTGGGATAATAGCCATTGGATACTGCCAAAAATTAATCCGGAAATTACCTGATATGCCTTTGTTTGTTTGCCAAATCTGCTTTGAGGACATGGTAAAATTGGTTCTAATAGATCATGAAGGTAGAAATTAGAGGATATAAACTTTGTTGAATGAATAGAACAAAAAAATAAGATTTCAGAATTAATCAATACTGTAGGACTAGTTTATTTAATATCCTATTTATTTATTATCACAGTTACTCACATGCTTGCAGCAAGCCTTACCTCATCTGCTATGCATTATATTTCACTACCGTGCAGTCTGCATTCAGGTGAGAACACCAGCTCCCACAAGTACTAGCAGAAGACAGTAGTGGTAGTAAAAATTGACATCAGCCTTTACAGGGAAAGGCTGTGCTTAGCTTAAGGAGTAGGATGAAAGTGCTTCTTCATTTCTTCTCTAATGTAACTAATTGTGGGGTTTGATTAAGCTCTCGCACTTGTTTGATTTAAAAGGTAGTGTTTTCCCACCCAAGTTAAACAAGTTTGTCAAGAAGTTTGATTTCTTTGGACCTGAAATAGCTAGAAAGCCAAGAGATGTTTTGATTTGGGGGAATTTTAAGTTTCATTGCTTTCCAGCCTTTGCTTATCTTGGGTAAAAACATACAGGTTCCTGTAGTCCGAAGCAGGAGACAGGACCGATTTGGCTAATATGCAACCATCAGTCCTCCTTCTCAGTGTCCGGCCATCTGTGCAGAGGGTGAGAGGAGGGGCATGTTGCCACCCACACCACCTCTACTTAGCAGACAGGAAGGGGAAGCAAACAAGATTAAAGGCAAACCATTTCAGTTTTACTTTTTGCTATCTCTAGGTTGGAATCAGCACAGAATACAGCATGACCATGTGAAGTCAAGTGACAATCTGGTGACAGCTCTGAGTTTGGGTGCCTCCCCCATCATGGTTATCACACTGCAGTGGATGGTAGCCTGGCCAAAGTCACTATGGCTCTAATAGTGCTGAAGGTCAGCTGACTGATCCCTTTTGCTGTGTCTCCCTGCTGCCCCCGACCCAGCATGCTGTGGCCCTGGGCTGACAGTGGGGAATTAGGATGCCTCTTTCTCTAGGTTCCAAAAGCCATTAGATACCATCCAACTGGGGAGTCCTCCTATCCACCACAGAGCTCAGACCTCTACCCACCATTTAGCACATTTTCTTGGAAACTCTTCACTTCTGTTCTGTAAATTTCCAGGCTGCTCCCTATTATGTGAGTTTGACCTACTCTCCAACAGAATCCTAAATACTTGCTTTTGGTTTGTTCCCAGGATCTTTTGCCCCAGTAGGTCAGGCCTTAAATCCAAAAGGACTGTCACTTACTTTACTACCATGTTCACTTCAGAGTGCACTTCGTAACAGGTTTGCTCCTTCCATTTGACACAGGGGTCCTCAAACTGCGGCCCACGGGCCACATGAGGCAGTGTGATTGTATTTGTTCCCATTTTGTTTTTTTACTTCAAAATAAGATATGTGCAGTGTGCATAGGAATTTGTTCATAGTTTTTTTTTTTTTTTTAAACTATAGTCTGGCCCTCCGACGGTCTGAGGGACAGTGAACTGGCCCCCTGTTTAAAAAGTTTGAAGACCCCTGGAGGCAACCAACAGGCACGGGATACTTGCTGCTCAGAACACAGAGCCTGGAATTTCCCTGAGATCATTATGTATAACTGATAACGGACAAGAATCCAGCCTAAGCAGCCATACAAATCAGGTGTGAAAGACAAACAATCCCAAAAAGGGCAAAAATCTCCATGAAAGGAATATATTGAAGAAGAGAAAACTTGAACAGCCAATAAACATTTGAGAAAAAAATTTAGCCTCACTAGTAAAATTTAGCCTCACTAGAAATCACCATTACATTAGCAAAAGCTTAAAGTCCATGTGAAACACTGACAAGGACGGGGGGAATTGGATATCTTCAGATCCTACTGCTAAGAATGTAAATTCTTTAGCCACTCTCGAGATGGCCTGACAGTGAGCAGGGACGCTAACACTGACGTGACACACAGCCCGAAGGATAGATCCTAAGAGACTCTCGCAGATGCAGACAAGATGCTTACAAGGAGGCTCATCAAAACGTTTGCAATGGTAGGAAGAACTGGAAGCATTCTAAATATTTGTCAATAGGAAATAAACCATGGTGTCTACTCCTAGCAATGGAATAGTGCCCAGCATTTGATCTGAACGGCGTAATGTAGGGCAATTCTTGAAAACACAATGCTGTATATTAACATTTATCTAGAGATTGAAAGTTCAAAATATACTAATACTATGATACTATTTTAAACATATACCTATGTAGTCAAAGTATTAAAATATAGAAAATGTATGCATCAACTTCAATACTGTGGATGCTTCTGGTGAAAGTGTGCAGAATGGGAAAAGTAAGGACTGTTAAAGGGGCTTCAACTATATTCAAAACATTTTTCTAGGAAAATGTTTACATATAGGAAACATGAGTGAGCATGTGAGTGTTTTTCATTATACCTGAAATATTCCTCCTTTGTGATTATTATGATCAAAATAACTTCCATTTCAGTTGAGAGTGGATTTTTTAACCCTCTGATGTGATGAGTCAGTGTAACAACTGAATTCAGAGGGCCTTCCTTCTTTCTGGATCTGGCCTCTTCTTTGGGGATTTTACATGGAGCACACTGATGGAGCCACAGCAGCACGACGCATGTGCTGGCCAGACTGCTTTGCACCCGCAAACCTTCCTCAGCCTGCACTGTAAGTCAGTGCTCAGATACTTCCAGAATGCTCTTTTTGTTTTATTCTCCTTTAAAGGCTACACAGGAAGAAACAAAGGGAGATGCCCCCCATGGCTTCAAGTCAAACCCTTAATTTTATTTGAATATCTTTTTTGTCATTTGATTACTGCCATTTTTTCTTTTCTTTCATTCCTTCTTTTAAGCTTCCAGATTGCAGTGTAATTTTTGTATCTATGCAGATTAGACTACGAAGTCTATGAAGGCCCAGCCACATAATTAAGAACAGAACAGAATCTTCCACTTTACAGCCATCTTCCCAATTAAAAAAAACGAATGATACTTTCTATTTGTGAATCAGGCATTGCTAGCTTCCAAGTTTTCACTTTAGACAGACATTTTCTGTTCAAAACCTGCCACAATGAATTTGCAGCCTCTCAAGTAAACATGGATTTGAGCCAACAAATTGTCTCCAGAATTCATTGGCATTTTTTGCTGCAAATTCAATTCTAAGAAGGAGAAACAGTGGTCTACATAGGAACAGTCCCACATGAAGACCCTAGGAGAAATACTTCCCCGAGTAAGGGCCTCTCCTAGAGAGCTTTGGTCGGATCTCAGAACTTACTTTAGATTTGGAAAGTCCTCCCAGCTGTAGCTAGGTGGCTTTGTCTGGCCTGTCTGACCTTGGATGCTAAATTACCGTAAGAGATATAGACCCAGCAATGGTGGGTTCTTAGGCAGTATCTAGGAAACAGAGAGCAGACTCAAATTTGGAAATTTGAGGACTGTTTGGAAAGACATCATCAGGGGTAAGCAGACCACAGACTGGTGATCTGGAACTATTGCTCTCCCTAAGCTTCAGCAGGCAAGGTGCGGGGCTTATTTCTACAGCCTCAGGCAGCTGTGTGGGAAGGACCCTGACAAAGGCATCTTGGCAGGGAGGGGCCAGGAAATAAATACCCAGTAACTCTCCTCCCTCCCCCTATTTTTTTTATCAGTGTTCCCCGCTGGCCAAACCAGAGTAGGGCTGGAGGGTAAGAAGCTCCTTGTTTCCAGTTAGCACACAGCAGGGTTGACACAGAGTAGACAGCAACACTGGAGTTTATCCAAAAAAGTTCTATAAACGCACTTACATATCTACATGCTTAATGTTCCACTAGACCAGGGGTCCTCAAACTTTATAAACAGGGGGCCAGTTCAGACTATTGGAGGGCTGGACTATAGTTTAAAAAAAACAACAACTGTGAACAAATTCCTATGCACACTGCACATATCTTATTTTAAAGTAAAAAAAAACAAAACAAAACAGGAACAAATACTATATTTAAAATGAAGAATAAGTAAAGTTAAATCAACAAACTTACCAGTATTTCAATTGGAACTATGGGTCTGCTTTTGGCTAATGAGATGGTCAATGTCCGGTTCTATATTTGTCACTGCTAGTTATAACAAGTGATGCAAGTGTGCATCAGTTATTCTAGATCTGGTTGGAGATTTCAGATGTTTCATTCGGGGAAAAAGTCTTTTCACCGACGTAAGTGCTGCCAAAGATGGTTGCCATTTTCAGTGCATGGTTCCTGAGATTAGGATATGTCTCAGAGGGGAAAGATGCATAGAAATTAGGAAGGCTGCTTTCAGAGAGACACAATTCTGCAGTTCAGCCAGTTCCATTTGGTAAATCATACCCACATTTTCAATGTCAATAGAAAATGGGTTATGGAAAAACTGTATGTCCTGTTCACGGAGATGAAGTTCTTTAAATCTAAATTGGAACTCCTTTTGCAACTTTTCCAGTGAATCCACACATGTTTTATTTGCAAATGCAACCAATGGATTTTCTGCTAACAGATTCTGTGTTGTGGGGAGATGGCAGAAATTTTCCTCCTTCACTTGTTTGATGAGGAGATCTAATTTTACTTCAAATGCTTTCACATGTGATTGCATATCACAGATGCGCTTCCCCTTTCCTTGAAGTTGCACATTGAAACTGTTAAGTAGCTCTGTTACATCTGTCAGAAAGGCAAGGTGCCATTTCCATTCTGCATCACTGAGCTCTGGTACTTCTTTGTTTTTTGAAAGCAGAAAAGCTGTAATCTGTGGAAGTAAGTCATAGAAATTTTTCAAAATTTTCCCTTGACTTAGCCAATGAACTTCCGTGTGGTATGGAACATCTTTACAGGCAACATTTAGCTCAGACAGAAATTCCTGAAATTGTCTGTGGTTTAGTGTATTACCTCTAACAAAGTTAACACAAGATACCACAGTTTTCATAACAGAGTCCCACTTCAGTGACTTACTACACAGCGGTTGTTGGTGGAGGAGACAGTGTATGGCTATTGGATGAGAATGTTTATGTTTGTCCATCTCTTGGTTAATGCGAGCAATTACTCCTTTCTCAGACCCCACAATGCTAGGAGCATCATCAATTGTCACACTGGCTAGTGTTGTCCAGTCCAGCTCCAAACTATTCACAGTTTGGCAAACCTTTTCATAGAATATTCTCTCCTGTAGTTGTTCCTTTGGTGCTTTGCAGTGCAGCAAGCTCTTCTGTGACTTTGAAATAGTCATTTGTCCCATGAATAAAAATTAGAAGTTGTGCAGAATCACAAACATCATTACTTTCGTCGAGTGCCAAGGAAAAATAGGAAAGTTTTTTTGCAGAGTTTTGCAAATGCTGATGCAAATTGTCTCCCATTTCTTTAATCTTTTGTGTAATTGAGGGTCCTGAAAGACTCACTGTACTAAATAAATGTGCCTTCTCTGAACACATCTCTTTGGCAACAGAAAGAAGGCATTCTTTAACAAATTCTCCCTCCATGAATGGTCTGCCAGTGCACACTATTAGCTTGGCAACTTGAAAACTTGCTCGCAGTGATGAAGTATTTAACTGTTTCTGCTTCACAAAAGTATTTTTCTGAGTTGTCAATGTATATTTCAGTTTTAATATTTAATCTTTTCTCACTTCTCCAACCAAACAATCATATTTATCTTTATGTTGAGTTTGATAGTATTGATGTAAATTGTATTCTTTGAACACAGACACTATATTCTGGCATATCGAACACACAGCTCTTTCCTTGTATTGCATGAAAAAGTAATCATAAGTCCACTGTTCTTTGAATATCCTACACTCCGAGTCAATTTTTCTCTTTCTTGGATATCATTGTCTCCTAGGAATTCCAAATTGCTATTAGTAAAATACCAATATACATATGCCATGCTCCTAAAACAATATACCAGCAATAACTTTGCCCACACAGAGACATATAGACTGCACTGCCCATCAATGCAGTCTGATCAGTGCCCATCAATGCAGTCTGATCAGTGTCTATTAATGCAGCCTTTCCAGTCCACATCATTTCAGCCTCGCCAGTGCCCATATGGTGGAACTCTGCTTTTACCTCAGGCTCACACTGGTGTGGTACGGGAACAGGCACAATTAGAGAGCTGGCTCTTCCACCACCTTTCCCGTTCACACTGCCCTGTGCGAACCACACTGCGATTTGTGAACTCTCACAGGAATATGATCTCATGGGTGAGAAGACCCATGTGATCAGATTCCACTGCAGGAAAAAAGAAGGTACATATGCCTTTTTTCTTTCAAATTTAATGCAGGTTCAGCCATATGCTTGAACAGCAACAGTGTGAACCGGGGCTCAGAGAT
>CAUYPK010017528.1:0-31325 GCA_963574355.1 Loris lydekkerianus
TTTTGTAGTAACACCTAGCTCAAAATACAAATATACAGCTATACAAAAATATTTTGTTTTTGGTTTTTTATTTTATTTTTTTTGAGACAGACCCTTAACCTGTCACCCTGGATAGAGTGCCGTGGCATCACAGCTCACAGCTCACACCAACCTCTAACTCTTGGGCTCAAGCGATTTTCTTGCCTAAGCCTCCCAAGTAGCTGGGACTACAGGCGCCTGCCACAGAGCCTAGCTATTTTTTGGTTGTAGTTGTCATTGTTGTTTGGCAGGCCTGGGCTGGATTCCAATCTGCCAGCTCTGGTGTATGTGACTGGTGCCTTAGCTGCTTGAGCTACAGCGCTGAGCCAAGGGAAGCAATTTTAGTCAGTATGTTTCCTCATACTTTAATGTGGCGCTGGTACTAAGAGCTTCAAAAATTGAACCCTGATTTAGTTGCCACAGTTTACAAGATCAGAGACAAATGCTTTTAGATATCTTTTCTATCAGAAGTTAACAAATTCATACCTTCTCCCATAACATGAAAATAGCTGCTATTCAAAGTGTGAGACAATCAAGGATAGTTGATTGCAGGGCTCAATTGCTGGTAGAACCATTACATCCAGTTTTAGAGTGTTCCATGCACAAGTAATGGCTGTGATGGAAACAGAGCACTTTCCTCTGCAGTACCCATTGTCCTAAATAAAATTCTGTGTTATGGAGGTTGAAGTGCAGACTTCACAGGTAGGGTCTGATTCCCCAGAATGCATCAGGAACACTTCGTGGTGACAGTACAACACCTGTAGGAATGGTTTTTATGTATTCTGGAGGCCCCCCACAAGCTCCTTCCCTTTTGTCTATAGGATGGTCTGAAACATCAGCAGGCCTCAGGCCTCCCTACGTATTCCACTCTGGCTATTCTGAGCAATTCAGCATTCATAACTCCAGAGCTTGTGTCTCCTTGACCTGATACGTGCCACTTTCTCCCTGCTTGGTACTGGTACAAGCTGACTCTTTCCAACACTCATATGTCCCTTCCAATATGAAGCTTTCCTCAGCTCTTCTGGCTTCTGCCAGTCTCAGTCTTTTGGCCTCCCATGGCCTTTGCACACACTTTATGATAGCACTTTCCAACTGGTTTTAAAAATGATTCTTTCACATTTCCCACTCAGGACCTGGAGCTGTTTACCTAGCACCTAGCTGGTCTCAGTGAGTGATTACTGGCCTGAAATGTACCTAATGGGAGCTGGAATCATTCCACTTTTCCTGATCTGCGTTACATAATTTGTCTGTGGTGAATCTGGCTTTATCTTATCTGTCTCATAGAGCTGTTTTGATGATACCTGCAAGTATAGATGGGAGGATATTGGTTAATAACCTCTGATTTTGCTATTTTGTGAGTAAATTATCAATCAGGAAATTGGCGTTCTTCTCTGCTGAAGGCTTGGGGAGTACTCAAGGAATTCATCAGCATATATCATATGACTATTCAGGACTAGCTTTTGCTTAGAAAAGTCAGACATAAAAAAACTTAGGTCTTCCAAAGGAGTTTAATCTTATCTGGGAGATAATTTGAGCTAAGTGTTAAACTGTGGATGATGGGGTTACCTTGAAATGTGGCACCTTGGCATACTGCTTTTTTAAGCTAAAGGAATTTGAGCAGCTGCAGGTGTTGGAAGACCCTCAAGGGAGAAGTCCCTTCCCCATACCCAGAGGAAAGGAGCATCTTTTTTTGTTTTTTAAATTTCAGATTAACATGAGGGTACATACTTTTAGGTTACAATGTTTGTGTTGTTAGGTAAGGTTCCTGTTATTGCAGAGCATGGTGGCTCATACCTGTGATCCAGCCTGAGCAAGAGTGAGACCCCATCTCTAAAAATAGCTAGGCGTTGTGGCAGGTGCCTGTAGTCTCAGTTACTTGGAAAGCTGAGGCAAGAGGATCTCTCAAGCCCAAGAGTTTGAGGTTGCTGTGAGATATGACACCATGGCACTCTACTGAGGGTGACAGTGAGACTCTGTCTCAAAAAAAAAAAGGTTCCTGTCGTCATTGTGTTCTTCATCTAGGAGGTGTGCTATATACTCTTACATTGTACCCATTAAGTGGGAACACACCCATCCCCCTCCCATCTCACTGTTCCCCTTCTCCCTTCTTCCCACCAACTTGAATTAAATTAAACTTTCCTCTTATCCAGTTTAATATGAAAGATGTAAAGTCTCCATGTTTTTAATGGCTGAATAGTATTCCATGGAATACAAATGCCACAGTTCATTAATCCATTCATTGGTTGATAGATACTTGGATTGTTTCCACATCTTGGTGATTGTAAATTAGGCTGTGATAGGTAATCTAGTGCAAATGTTGTTATGATAAATTGATGTTTTTTCTTCTGGGTAGATGCCTAGTAATGGGATTGCAGGATTAAATGGAAGTTCTATTTTGAGTCCTTTGAGGGTTCTGGAATGGAGCATCTTTATGTTGGGAGATGAAGGGACACTGAAGGGCCCTACGTGGGTAAAGAGAAATGCCCTGTGTACACAGTAGGCTCTCAGTAAAGACTGGATCACTGATACCCGTGTGAAACAGGAAGAAGAAAGCTGGTAAAAGAGGGTTATTTATTTCTACTTTGAAATGGCTCCGCTCCTTTGGATGGTTAGAGCTTCTGTTTCCTACAAAGAGAACACAAGGTTCCACCAATTTTGGAGCTCATAGAAAATCTTCAGAAAAATTTCAGACAATTTCTCTACTGTCTATCAGAGTCAGCTATCTTGGGGAGGCACTTCTCACTTCTTTGAAGGAGGCTATTGTTAAATTTTTATAGAATTACTTCTCTGAAGAGTGCAAAGTACTGAACTATATGTACCAAGAACATGATTTTATTAATTTTTTTTTTTTTAATCTGTATTTCTTGTGAAACAGATAAAGGAAGAATCCTTTGTATACCTTTTACTGTTTAGGGTCAGGAACACATTTCTTCAAAGGCCTTCATTAATATCTGGGGTTACTCCCTTATGAGGCCCAAGGTCTTATTGGTTCATGAGGAGAATTTTGCAAAGTATGTCCTAGGATGAAATGTCAAAGGGGTTGGGATTAGAGAGGCTGCAGAGAGATTAAAGTTTCAAGTATTCAAAAGCTGTTGTTTATCAGGAAGTGGACAAGCCTGATGACTTTGGAACTTAGAGCACTAATGAGAAAGCATCACTTTATGTTTGTATTTGACATTTATTAGACTCCCTTTATGTATTAGGTCCTGTACACTAGGCAGGAGGGATACAAAAGAAAAGACAGTAGAAACTTCCCCGTTCCTCTCTGCAGTCCAGTGGGGGAGACAGAAATAGAGACAAACTGTTGGATGCTTTGGACAGCCATAATCTAACTTGAAAGTCCTGTGTGGGAAACTAATGCCTGAAGGTTATTTGACATATTAGGTGCACAGAACAAAGTGCTTACAGCCTCCCAAGTAGGAAAATGTCCCACACAGCTGCTTCTGAAGGTGCTCCTACAAACAAGGTATGGGCAAAATGTGGCCTGATTCAAGTTCAAGGTCTATATAGAGACCACGGCCTCTTGTCTGCCCTACCTCCTCACCACAGCCTCTCACTCCTGGAGGAGCATTTTTAAGTGAGTGGCAAGGTCCAGGAACATTCGTTGTGTCAGGGTTTCATGGCTGGAGCTTTTCTCTAAATACAAAGGGGCTGACCTGCTCTTGCTTCCAGGGTGGGGCCTCCTCAATTCCTTCTAACTCAGGGTATTCAATCATAGGTTCTCTGTTCTACTTTGCAAGGCTGGGGTAGGGCTAAATGGACCTGGAGGTGCTGCTTTTGGGCTGGGGAGACTTTGGGTGACTTGGTCAGTTCTGTCTTAGGTCTTTAGGATAAATCCTCTCTCTCCATCCTGTTCCTAAACAAGCATCTCCTTGAATTTATCATAAGAGCTAAATGATCTAGAAAGCTGATATGAAGATAAGGAAAGAGGCCCAGAGGCTGTGAGGATTGCTGTGGTCTGAGGCCTTAGGTGCATCTAAACCCTTGGCCTGCAAGTTCTACCACTGTGCACAGGTTCACCTAGCTCAGCATGAGGCTCTGTTGAGCTTTGGTACAAAAGTCAGAAGAGAAGGCCCCAAGAATAATAAATTCCAACCAAAAATCTAGCCATTACACTTAACAAGTTTGAACTAGATGAGGAGGAGGGTGGGAACATGCCCTCTACCTGCTGCGGTTTGAACAGTTTAGGGTTGGTTGCCATAATTGCTATTCTAGAAAAATTTCATAATGGAAAAATGATCAAAAGGACTCATTTTGGAATAAGTACAGTAGAACCTCCACAGTTGACCACCTCTCTATAGTGACCACCTCTTTAAGTTGACCTAATTTGCACAGAACAGACATGCACTACATATCAGTACGTAGGCCTAGTTCCTTATATTGACCATCTCTGAATGCTGATTAGTTTGTCACAGTCCCTTGGGTTTCCACTATAGTTCACACTCATCTCAGTTGAGTCACTTTGTAACAACTCCAAATAAGAGGTCTGCTGGCTCCACAAGGCCCTGCTCTCAGATGCAGAAGAGTGTCTTTCCAACTCAGGAAACACACTGCCCACAGCACACAACTCTCAACTCCCAGCCAGAGACTACCATAGGCCATTTTCTCCTTCCGGACACCCTCACAGCTCCTTTCCCCCCACCTTTTACCCATTTGTCTCATAACAGCTCTCCTATAATTTCACCCCTGCTTTTCTGTAACTACCCTAATCAATTCAGCACCCTCTTGGGGGTAGTAATGCAAGGGGACCCTTTTCTGAGTGAATACCATGTCCAGATAGGTGTATCTGAATGCTGGCTTTACGTTAGAAACAAGTGGTCTTTAGAAAAATACTGATGACTGAGGCCTATTCCAGACAAGTGGCATCAGCATCTCTGATGGTGGGGTCCAGTGATTCCTATGCACAGTGAGGGTTGAGAACTATTGCTTTTAATCATCCCTCCAACCCTAAGTGATTATAGACACCTGGAGGTTATGGTGGGGGTATGATGGTATCTGACACTTCCTCAGCTCTCTCTATGAAAATTGTTCTACAGTGGAGGATGCTTACTACTCATGACTGACTCTGTGACTTCTTTGATGGCTCTTTGTACCTAGGTACAAAGGCCTAGGCCCCTCTGGGTCCTCTCATCTCACGCTTTGTCATCTGAGAGAGGGTAAGTCGGTGCACTTCCCACCTCTTCCAGGATGAGAGAGAACTGCCAGGACCCTGCCCTGCTATCTTCACTAGCAGAGGGCTGTTGTAGGCCTTTAGAGAGACAGAGTCAAGAAAAAAAAGGACAAACTTGTGAAGAGGTGTCTAGATGCTTCCAGATGCACTGGCAAAATGTTTGAGTCTGAGGATAAGAGATTTGAGCTGGGCCTGAAGGAGCCCAGGCAGCAAGTCTCTATTGACTGGGTCAGAGAACAAACAATGCAAAGATTTTGCCTGGGTAGGGAGGAAGTTCACTGATGCTCAGTCTGATTAGCCAGGCTGTCAGCTGCTCAGAAAACTCAGCCAGACAATGGAAATCTGCCCAAGGATGCTGTGCCAGCCCTCTACTGTGATTTCGGAGCAGCCATTATGTTTATTTTTATCGTGAATGAGGTTTGTGCCTCCAAGAAAAAGCATCATCCCAAGTATATGTGGAGTCATGGAAGAGACACAACATTGAAGAAATGGCCTTGAGCTTGACCTTGACTGAGGCTGAGGACTTGCTGACCAGAGGCAGAGTTTCTTTTTTATTTATTTTATTTTTTTTAATTTATTTTTTTTATTATAGATAAAAATATGCACCATAGATGTGGCCCGACCCATCAGAGGCAGAGTTTCCTTGTCTGTCAGCTGGGTTGTGGTTTAAGTGCTGAGATGTGGGATGAAATAAATGTTGTCCCCAGAAGGTGGCAGCACACACCTGAAGCCACAACCACCAGTTGTCACATAACTGGGATCACAGGAGGAAAGACTGTAAGAAGCCTAGACATTCTCCTGACTGGAGTTTCCTCTCTTCTTGAGCAGACGTTGGTGTTCCAGCCAGGACTCTGGAGCGTGGACTAGGGGGGCACGGATGTTGTTCCTTCAGCTTTACCCACTCTTTCTCCAACTTTGGCCCTCTCTTGACTTTTAGCTTGGGTCTCTGTACACTAAGCCTGGAGAATAAAATTGGATATTCTTTAAAGTCTCTTATGTAATCTAATTCTCACTTGAGGAGAGAGGAGTGTGAAAGATACTTTCTTCTTTGCTTAAGTGTTTTAGAGTTTAAGCGGTTATTGTTGTTGTAATGTCTAGAATCAGGAATGATAGGCACCACTAAAATAAATGATAGATAAAAGCTGAACCACAAAGGAGGAGCACAACATGTCCCAAGAGAAGGGTAAGACAAAGAACAAGAGCCAGACTCATGCCCCCCTCAGCCCGCCATCAACAGGGGTGCCGTATTTCTTGACACAAGATCTGAAGGTGGTTGAGACTTTTGGACTGAATCAAACATTCAAAATGTGAAGAACTGAACAGAACAAGGTTTCCTCTAATAATCACTGGCTAGGATTGCCAAGGAAACAAACAAACTAATGTTATAAATCAACTGGAGAAGAGGCTCTGAAAGTTGACGTTTTCTTGGATAACCCACGTGTTTTCCAATGGGAATCCAGTGGCTCTTAGCCTTTTATCCATTTGAATCACTTGTGGCACCTTGCAGATGCCCAGACCTCACCCTAGACCAATTAAATCATAATCTCTGCAGCTCTGAACGCCCCTTGCTATTTTTCCAAAGCTCTCCAGGTGCTTCCAAGGTACAGGCAGGTTAAGAACCATTGCTTTAACCTCTTTTTTGGGAGAGGCAGTCTTTGCAAACTTTTGTCAATATCCTTCTCCTTGCCAAGGAAAGGGGTGTATCTGGTCTACAAGTCTTGCTTATTAAGGGCCCATGTGTAGCAGCTTCTGCTGGGTAAGTGAGTATGATCTGGCTGGTCCATAGCAAAGGGACGGGGTTAGGAAGAACTGATGCTCTTCTGTGTTGACTGACTTTGACTTTCTCCCTGTGCTTTAGACAATAGCATGGAATGCAAAGGAACTATATTTATGTACTAGACCTGGTTCTGGGAACTTGGCATAAAATATCTCTTTTAATCTTTACAAGTGGGTGTTTTTGTCTCCTATTTACAGAAAAGGAAACCAAGGCTCAGTAGAGTTAAGCAGTTCAAGGGCTGGACATGGGCTATAGTTGGGATTCAAAACTAGGACTGTCTGACTCCAAAAGTCAAGTCTCAGAGCAAGTGAACTATGCTTAGGTGAAATTCAGCACCCCAAACATGTAAATAGCACTGGGGAAAGTTCAAGAGGAGTTGACTTAGTAGGTCTCTGCTCCCAACAGCTGTGTTGAGAATATGCTAGAATCAACTGCGTAATTGGGCGTGACCCACCCAAGCCTATTCCATCTTGTTGGAGTCAGAGCGTCTGTGTGCCTTGGCTTCATTGAAGACCCTGTCTGATGTACCTGAGGCACTGGCACGAGGGAAAACTGAGAGCAGGAGAAATAAGTAAGACTAGAGAATAGAAGGAATCTCTTCATTGACCATTGCAAAGTCTGCTCACCGACGTAATAAAAGAAGCAGTCCTGACTCAAGTTCAGCATATTTCTTGTTTTTACTAATGTTCCTGAAATCAAGGAACCACAAATCTCGGAGGAACTTGTAGGGAAGGAAAACATCTTCTGACTATCTTAGATTCATTGACTGGGACCTTGATATTTAGACTGACAGACCAAAGACAGATTAACGAGAGAAAAACAGAAGTCTGTTAACATTTGCATCTTGCATATGTTGCGCCCAGAGATAAGTAACTCAAAGGGGTGGTGGGAACTTAGGCTTATACATCATCTTAATAGGAGAAGAATAACTTTTTAGAGAAATGACAAGACAAAGGAAAAGGACTGAGCTTCTAGGAGAAACAAGTTACAGAAAGTTAAATATCTGGTGGAAACTAATGGCAAGTAAGGAGTAGTTAGTAAGGTTTGTGTAGACTCCTCTGGTACCATCTCTTGGTGAATAAGGGCTTAGGGTTGTTTGTGATCAATTTTTTCCTTCTATGACTCCTTTACAAATTTATTTTCTGCTTTTAGACAAATGGGGGAGGGCAGAGATCTTTTCTTATATCTACTTCTTCTTAATTGCCTTCAGTTCTAAATAATCCTTATGTCAAAGTGGCATCTTTGGAAGTTACATATTTTGCTTCCCTTTAAACTCATTCTGGAGCAAACCTCTGCTAGATGAACATCTCTGCAAGGGCTGAGTTCTAAGTGGGAGCTGGATCTCAGGTGAGGATACTCTACCTGTTCTGGTATTTGACATTGGTGGAGATGGGGGACATCCCTAGAGGAACCAGTCATAACTTAATTATTACACTAGTGTTCTATCAGATCAGAGTACAAATCTGTCCTGCTTTAAATGCCCAATGATGACTTTGAAAGTATGCATCCGAACTTTTTCCAATCTCTTAAGAAGATACCCTGTATAGTTACAACCTGGGTATAAAAACAGGTGCACCTGTGTATAACCACCACCAGGTTATTCATAGAATTTTAGGTGGTTTTCCACCCACATATTATAATGCTAGTGCTCTAGGCCCCAAAATATTATTCCAGACACCTGAAACAATAAACGATGTGAAGCAGGATTCCCTGAAATTCTGGGTGTTCTGTTTTTTTCTGCTATATCTTTTCTAACACCAACATATTCTGCTCTCCAGATTTGATCTGTATCCAACCAACCGTTGGGGAAATATGGGAACATATACTGTGGAATTTATGGGTTTCTCTCACAACTTCAGCACTCTAACATGTATTACCAGGCAAGAGATCAAAGAGACAGCAGATAATTATATTACTGTACCACAGAGCAAAGTTTGCTTGTTTCTAAAGAAGCTGTATTGAGTTATGATTTATAGGAGAGCAGTACGGAATCTCATAAACATTTTGGACATATTTTTAAGATTAAAATATTCTAGGTTAGAAGATAATTTATTTGAAAATCAAATACTTGTGCTTCAGAATCAAAGAATTAGAGCAGATCCCACAAGGAGCAAGTATAAAGAAGCAGAGATGTCTGTCTTTTTCCTTTCCTCTTTCAAAACCAAGTTGCCACAAGGACACAGAACAAGCACTTTTGGTTGATGGCCAAGAGACTTGGCTTCCAGCATGAATGATGCCCCAAGTTGTCACTTGGGCTGTCCTTAGTCTGTCCATTGGTTAATGGGAAGCAATAGTGGTTGCCCCATCTCACAGTAATGGTGTGATAATTTGGTGAGAGGTGTAAACGACTTGAAAAGGATGAAATTCAAGATTACTGAGCTGAACTTCCTCCTCCCTACTTGCTAAGCATATGTTTGTTTCATTATGCTTCTGACTGATAAATATTGTCTCAGTTGTGAGGGATCTGTTTGCAATACCAGATTGAGAAAGTCAAATTGGGTTGGTCTGGGTGACTGGATAGATGTCCTCTCACTTCCTCATGGCCCTTTTGGTTGAAGAGAATGAAATTACCAGAAAGAGGTAGTGTGGACTTCAACAAATTGACTGAGTCCGTCTACAGGAGAACATAGCCCCTTTGGGGCCTTTTAATATATTTTCTTCATGAAAGTCAATCCCTAATATAAGTTATTTACTGTGTGTAAGGTACTTAGTAGAACTGAAAGAGAAGTCATGGTTCTTATCCATAGGATGCTTGCATGTGGCTACAGAGAGAGGCATGGTGTAGACAGGTAAAGACATTGAGTTAGGGTGGCTTCCTAATATGCATAGGCCTGATTCCTCACTTAGGGGCAGGGCCTGGGACAGGCAGGCTCCAGGATAAGCCAATGTCACAGTTTTCTAACCTGCACAGCCACTTCCCTACATATTAAAGCCATCTGCTGGTAATCAAAACCCTTTACTTAAAAAGAAGTTCTCATGATTTTTGGTTTGTCCCTTTACACTATTAAATACTATCAAGGATTCTAATGGGCTTTATTTTATCTATCAATATTTACCATATTAGCTATTAAAATGGATATTTAATATTTGCTTAAGAGTAATAATATGTGTTTTTAACATTGACAATAGATATTTTAGGAAAAGTAACTATATTATCCAAAATAAAATTTTAGTGAGAAGGGTGACATTGTTTTACATTTTTACAAATCTCTATAATTTCTGGCTTAAAGGAAGACAACTAGATTTTCATATCCATTTCTGAATTCATATCTGTTGCAATCTGTTGTGCTGATTGAAGCATATGAAGGAAATCTGGATTCAGCCAGATAATTAGTTAGAAAAGGAAGAAGTACTTTATTAGTCTTTTTAGATAAGTGAGAATATTCTGTTTTGATACTAAAGCATAAGTTAATAAGAGGTAGATTCTTTTTTTTTTTTTTTTTTTTTTTACTTTTTTTAAAATTTGAGATTGATATGAAGATAAAAATGATTAGGTTACATTGGTTGCATTTCTTTTCTTCTTCTTTTTCTTTTTTTTAAAATATAGCCTGAAGTCTGGTAGGACATACCTCCAGGTTTGTTTTTATTGCTAAGAATAGCCTTGGCTATACATGGTGTTTTATGGCTCCATACAAAATGAAGTACTATTTTATCCAAATATTTAAAGTGTAATGCTAAAAATTTAATGGGGTTTGCATTTAATCTGTAGATTACCTTGAAAAGTATAGATATTTTAACAATGTTGATTCTTCCCAGCCAAGAGCATGGTATTTTCTTTCATTTATTAATGTCTTCTGTACTTTCTTTTCTTAGAGTTTCATAATTCTCTTTGTAAAGATTTTTCACTCCTTTGTTATGTATATTCCTAGGTATTTAATTTTCTTTGAAGGTACTTTTTTAGGTATTAATATTTCATTTTTTTCTTTACTCTGATGTTATTTGTGTTCTTGATTTGCAAATCATCTTGGTTGTTATTGGCATATACAAAGTCTGCTCATTTGTGGACAGTGATTTTATACTCTGAGACATTACTGAATTTCTTGATCATTTCCAGGAGTTTTGTGATTTAGTCTGTGGGGTTTTCTCAATATCAGATCATAGCATCAGCCAAGAGAGTGAGTTTGATCTCTGTCCCTCATTTGGATGCCATTTATATCCTTCTCTTGCCTGATTGCATTGACTAGAACTTCAAAAAATATTGAATAATAGTGGTGTTAATGGACATTCTTGTTTGGTTCTAGTTCTAAGTGGGAAAGGTTTCAGTTTTTCCTCTATTCAGTATGATGTTAGCTGTGGGTTTACCATAGGGTTGCATTTCTAAGGTTAAGTTCAAGTTGTAGTTGAGCTCCTTACCAGGTGTGCTGTATATACCCTCACATTGTGCACATTAGGTGAGAGCTCATTAATTCCCCACCCTCCTTCTGCAAGAGAAGAACATGAGTTTCATGTCTCCACTCTTTGGTCATTGCCTTAAAGAGTGAGTTCCATTTGAGAGGAGGTCACTAATTTAGGGAAGGAAGGATGGAGAATTATGTTTACCTTACAGTGAGGGGAGGATTAAAAGAGTTAGTACATGTAATGCGAATGTCTAGGAACAGGGCTGGCATAGAGTAAGTGGTCAGTAAAATATAAATATTATTATTATTATATCACTTTATTGAATTCTCTTATAACCCAAAGAGATAGAGATGATTACTTCTCTTAGGTGTAATTTTCAGAAGGATAAAATGAGTCTTGTGGAAATATAAAATAAATACAAACCAAAGATTTTTATTGATCTCATTAATGAATGAAAGAACCATTAATACGTTGACAGAGAGCATTTGAGGAGTGAGGTAGTTTGTAGGCAATGTTGTGGTGAGATTGCTGAGTAGATACCAGAATGGAGTAATGACCAATAAGTCCCCAAACCATGGTCTTTTGGTTAGATAGAAATTATTTGTATTTTTACTGGACAAATATTTACAATTTAAACTCTGCTCCTACGGAGTTGAAAAACAACCTAGATGATAGAAAAGCAAACTCAATACTATACTGAAGGAACCCCCTTTGACATTTTGGAAACATTTTTTACTAACTCCAGTCTATGGATGGGGGAATTGAGTCTCAGAGAGGCTAAATAACTTGTGCTAACTTATATGACTAGAAATGGCACAGACTGAATTCAAACACCTATTCATCCATCCATGATTTTCCCCACTAAATTAGTGATCTCCTCTCAATGGATCTCACTCCATTTGAGATGACCAAGAGACATGACCATGAGACATGAAACTCATGGTCTTCTCTGGGGGAGGGGAGGAAGAAGGGTAGGGAAGAGTTAAAACAGAATAAAACAGGCTCAGCACCCATAGCGCAGTATGTGGTTATGGCGCTAGCCACATACACCGAGGGTGGCGGGTTCGAACCTGGCCTAGGCCAGCTAAACAACAATGACAACTACAACAAAAAATGGCTGGGCACTGTGGCAGGTGCCTATAGTCCCAGCTACTTGGGAGGCTGAGGCAAGACAATCACTTAAGCCCAAGAGTTTGAGGTTGCTGTGAGCCGTGATGCCACAGCACTCTACCAAGGGTGACATAGTGAGATTCTGTCTCAAAAAAACAAAACAAAAACAAAAACAACAACAAAAAAAACCCAGAATAAAACAAAACAACACAACAAGCCATCAGAATTTTAACAGGCTTGTCAATCTTTCTACAATTAGCAAAATCATGCTTTTTTTTTCTTTTTGTGAGACAGTCTCATTCTGTCACTCTGGCTAGAGCACTGTTGCATCAGCTTAGCTCAAAGCAACCTTAAACTCCTTGACTCAAGCGATCGTCTGCCACAACACCTGGCTAATGTTTTTTTTTTTTCAATTTTAGTAGAGATGGGGTCTCACTCTTGCTCAGGCTGGTCTCAAACTCCTGAGCTCAAGCAATCTGCCCACCTCAGCCTCCCAGAGTGCTAGGATTATAGGAGTGAGCAACCACGCTGGGCCGGCTCCTCTGCTTCTTAAGATTCACCATGTGATTAAATGAATATAAAGGCACTGAATGTAAAGATCCAAGTGTGTGTGACGTCATTTATAGTTTCCAATATTGTCCCTGGATTGGAAGGAAATAAATTTGTTACTAACTTAATAACTCAATAACTCAAACTTTTTCTGACACTGCTAGTACAGTTACTTTCAAACGGGTGTGAATATTTTTTATTGCATTTAGTAAAAAAGATTTTCTAATATTTATGAGTACTCCTTTCCTGGGTTATTCTTAGCAAGAATAAAATTTAACTTCTTAACATAAGTTTGAAGTAGAGGCAGTTGGTAGCTTCATGTTCCTTTTTAACTTTGTCAGAATTTGTCAAAACATGATATAAAGTAAAAATACATGGAGTAGGTGAACCAGAATAGGTTTATTTATAAGAAGAAACTTGAGCCAAATGAAGCAATAAACTAAAAAATGGAGCAAATCACATCAATTAGTTTTTAAAAGTAAGGGAAAACAAGGAGGATTAAAAAAAACAACAACAACAAAACCTCCCCAAACTAATGAACTAGTTGAAACCAGATGTGAATATTATTGGGATGAAAAACTTACCATCTTAGTAATTGGCATCAGAAAATATCTTAGGAAGGGCATTGTCTTACTTTAGGAAAACCTTTCTACTCCACTTAGGGGAGGAAGGTGAGGCCCTGGCAGGGTGGACTGAGGGAGGACAATCTTCATATGGATGAGAAAACCTTTCCCTGTACCCTCTGAGTTCTTAGCTGTCTGTAGTAAGAGATAGATTAACAAAAGCAGGACAGACACAAGTTTATTTACATGTATATTTCACTTATATAATTGATAGGGGATATCCAGGAAATGAATAATTCTCAAAGAGGTGGCTTAGACTTCTAGCATCTTCAAGAAGGAACACTCTAATTTATTTTTTTGAGACAGAGTCTCACTCTGTCCCCTGGGTAGAGTGCCATGGCATCAATGCTCACAGCAACCTCAAACTCTTGGGCTTAAGTGATCTTTTTGCTCCCTAGTAGCTGGGACTCCAGGCACCTGCCACAATACCTGGCTACTTTTTCTGTTTTTAGTAGAGACAGTTATCGTTCTTGCTCAGGCTGGTCTTGAACTCCTGACCTCAAGTAGCCTACCCGCCTTGGCCTCCCAGAGGGCAGAACACTATAATTTTAGAGGAATGTCAGGACCAAGGAACAGTTCTTTGAGCCTCTGGGGGGGGGGGGGGACATCCATAGGAGCTGCCCAGGTCTGTCACCTGATTCCTCAGGTACTGTATCCTGGCTGTCATGGGTCTCATGTCATCAATGATCAACCCTTTTTCTTTCTGGTAGAGAAGGGAGAGGGGAGGGGGACAATTTTCCTTTATAAATTTACATCCTGCCTTTAGGCAAATGGAAGAGGGCAGGGAACTTTTCTTATATCTACTTCTTTTCAATTGCCTTGAACTCAAAATATGCACATAATGCTTATGCCAGAATGGCATAGATGTATTTTTGGATGGTGTATTCTGGTCTCCTACAAGAAGTATCTGGATGTCAGGGTGTCGGGGAGATGAGGCTGGACCCTTCAGGAGAAGTGAGAAGACCCTTTCAGAACAGGGATCTTTAATATCCAATTGAAAATTGTTTTTTGTTTGCCTTGTCATGTTACAAACCCCTCTTACTCCTTCAGCTGCTAATACCTTGGGCTAGTGATGTTTTTGTTTTTTGGGTGGTGGTGGCAAAGTTTCTGGAGGAATTTAAGGGAAAATGATTACTTTCCATGAGTCATTCCACAAGAACAGCCGGAGAGGGAAGACTGTGAGAGGCAGAGTCTCCAAGGAACAGACCTCTAGAGCTGGTAGTGACCTTGAGAGTACAGAGCCCTGGAGAGCTAGACGTAGGGGAGAGGGGAGCTGAATTAATGCTTGTAAATTACAAGGGACTGGGCAGTGTCTCTGGCATGTGAATTGTACAATGAATAAAGCAAAGCTAGGGCATTAAAATATTCTGGACCAAACTCCCATTTTCCTGTTTTCTGTCACCTGGTGGCTCAGCAAGAATTGAGTTGATGAAGGTTCTGTTAAAAATCTTGAGCACTGATCTGAGTTAACTGTAATTAAGTGTTGTTTCTTATATTTGATGGTAGAAGGTGGTAGCTCTGTATTAATGGTGACAAATCCATTATGGATCAGTGCTCCTCTTTTTGTAATTATGTAAGTAATTATAGAACAGCAGAGTGCATGTGGGGACTGTTGTAGATGCAAAGAAGACACCTCCTGTCCCCTTAGCCTGCAAACTCAGGGAGGCTATGGCCATAGTCACAGGAGGCCGGGGCTGCTGGCAGCTCAGCAACCCATCCTGCTTCCACCTATGGAGCATTGGGAGAGAACGGAGCCATGGGGATGGGATGGGGTGGGGATCGGGGATGAGGTGGGGTTAAACTCGCTGAAGATCGGCTCCTCTTTCTGATCTGGGTGAGAAGTCAGTTCTCTTTTCATTCAGCTAACATTCTTTTCTAATTCTTCATGTAAACTGCTTCCTCCCCAGTTATTATAGCAAATTATGGTTCAAACCTATAATTAATTTACAGAAACATGTTTCTGCAATTATAAGAGCACTTGTTTAGCAGAGGTGGGCAAAAACTGTGGATGTGCTGTGCTTGCAAGTGAGGTGCATTTTCCAAGTAAGTTATCAATAAAGCACAGGAGTGGATGATGTCCCCCCAATCTTCACAGCCTCAGCTTTTCTAAATGTCTTTATCCTTGAGAGATCCCAAGGCATTCTCTGTGGTTGCTCCTGTGCCCAGAGAAATGGAAGGAGTGATGCAGACACCACCACTGTGCCCGGCTCCTGCCTCTCAATGCCTTGAACCACTGAGCTGCTTTGTGCACACAGCTGTCCCACTCCAGGAGAAGCTTGTGCCCTCAGGGTCTATTATTTTCCCACTGGAACCTGAATTTCCCTTTTCTTTTAGACCTTGGCCTGGAATGCTCCAGGCAGCAGAAACATCCTTCCCTGCCTGTCTTTGCAGCATCAGGGGTGGGGGAGGGCCCTGTGTCCACTCTCCTCCCTTCCCTTTGACGCAGCCCAGCTGAGGCTTAACATGTTTAACCTGGTTTTTCTTCACTATGCATCAATGAGGCCAGCACTGTCTATTGTCTCTTTCCTTAGGAGCTCTGTAAAGTCTTTCCCTGATATCTGCTATTCGGTTTGGTCTCATGGGGTCCCCAACATGAGAGCAATGTCAAGAGTCAATTAGTTTTCTACCATGTGACCCGGCAACTCCACTACTGGGTGTACGTATATCCACAGGTGGAACAATCAGGATATTGCTAAGATATCTGCACTTCCATGGTTATTGCAGCACTGTTCACATATCCAAGTTTTGGAATCAACCTAATTGTCCATCAACAAATGAAGGGGTAAAAAAATATCCCATACACACAAAGGGATATTATATAGCAATTAAAAAGAATGAAATCCTGCCAACTATGACATGTGTGCAACTGGGGAACTGTATGTTAAGTGAGATAAACCAAATACATCACACATGTTCTCACTCATACGTGGGAGCTAAATATTAAAAAAAGTTGATTTCATGGAGACAGCAAGTGGAATGATGTGTACTGGAGGCTGGGAAGGGCTGGGGGTAGATAAAATGGGACTGGTTTATGGGTGCAAAAATACAATTAGATAGTTAGAATGAGCACTATTTGATAGCACAACAAAGTGACTGTAATTATCAATATGTTAGGCTATACTTTAAAGTAACTAAAAGAATGGAATTGGAACTTTCTTAACACAAAGAAATGATAAATGCCTGATGTGGATACTCCAATTACTCTGATCTGAGTAATTCACAATGTGCACCTATATCAAAACATTGCATGTACTCTATAAAGACATACAGCTATTGTGTATATCTTTATATACATAATAATTTTAAACAAGAGTGCATTAGCTCTAGGAGCCCCCAAAGCATCTGTTTTTCAGAAAAATCCTGTTTGCCTTTCCTTCTGTATGGTGCGAGCTGCTGGGTGGCACCGTGAGTTAGAGCTGTGCTACCCAGGTCCACACCACTCCACAGCTGTCTGCACACCTTGCCTTAGAGGCTCAGCCCAGCATCCAACAACTGAGCCTGAGCGCCTCAGGGCACAGGCAAACCTGTTGTTCAGAGATGGACCCATACTTGAGGTTTTCCACACTACATGTGTGCATTAGTTTCCTATTGCTGATGTAACAAATTACCACAAATTTGGTGGCTTAGAACAACAGAAACTTACTCTCTTGCATTTCTTTAGAAGTCCAAAATCAGTTTCACTGGGCTAAGGCCAAGGTATCTGCACAGCCAGCTTCTGGAGGCTCTGGGGGAAATCTATTTCTGTGTATTTTCTAGCTCTGGAGGCTGCCCTGACAGTCTTCAGCTCACACCCCCTTCCTCTTCTCATTCCAGGCTCTGCTTCCCTTGTGCCACCTCCTACTTCAATGTTATCTCTGCATCTGCTTCTCTCTTGTCATGGTATTTGGGGCCCGCTAGATAATCCAGAATATTCTCCATATGTCAGCATCCGTAGTTTAGTCACATCTGCATATTCTCTTTTGTCCTATAGGGTAATAGTCACAGATTTTGGGATTAGGATCTGGACGTCTTTGGGGGCCACTACTCATCCTACCACACCATATTTAAAAGTAAGCACAGTGACACTTTGATTTTGAGCTAGCCCAGTTTCACCTCTAAGAACCTCTATTTCTTCCAAAGGTGATTCCTTCCTCTCTTCAGCTTCCTCCCCACATCTTCTTTGATATGCTTTGCTTCCCTCCTGCTCTATTGAGACTGAAAAACGCCAGTTGGTTGGGTCTGTGGGCAAAGCTGACCCCTTTCAAGGGTGGGGCTGGGCAGAAGCCCTTTACTCTCCCTAATGTAACTGTTACGACAGTTGGAAGTCAAGCAAAACTCTCCTTAATTTTCTTCTTGGTGTCCAGTTCTCCATAATTTCTCATTAGAGATTTGCTGGTGCTTGTCCTGGCACGCAGAGGCTCAGTTCCGACCGGGGATGAGCCTGTTAGGTGTGGAGAATGGTAGATCATGCTGGCTGCTGACTTAGCACCTGGGGGAGTGGCAGTTTGCACCACAGTGTGTTTTCCTCCAGGAGGGCTTAGTTGCCTGGCTGTAGTATGACACAAAATCAGACAGCAGCACTCATCAGGGTTGTGCTTTGGTCTGGTGGATGGGCAGAAGGTCAAAGGAAAAGGACAGTTGAGTTTTAGGGAGAGAGCATTATTCTACTTTGGCTGGGGAGGGACAGTTAACAAATTTATATGATGACTACATGACACTAAGTGCTTTATATTTGATTTTCACAGAACCTACCTGATGGCATTGCTATTCTCATTGTGGAGAGAGAGAAACTGAGGTGCAGAGAGGCTAAATAACTCGCTTCAAGTCCCATAGCTAGTAAGGGAGTTTGGTTGTAGGGATTCTGTTCCTCACCCTTCCTCTGTGCTGTGAAGACAGGTTAGGGCAGTGGACTAGGAAGACAGGGAAGCCTCTAGGCACAAGTATCTGTAAGTCCCAGGACATCGAGGAGTGTGGACATGGATTGGGGTGAATATTTGGTATGAGATGTGGAGTAGTTCAGGGTTGTGTCAAAATCTAGAAGTAGCTGTGGATGTGAGTAGCTGAAATGGAAAGGAATTGAAGGTCGTTGAAATTCATTGTTCAGTAAACTCTGATGCCAGGTGGGACACAGATCTGTGAGATCATCCAGAAGAGTGGATGGACCTGGGGTGGAGAGGAAGAAAGGGAACCAGATGCCAGAGTCTGGCAAATGGAAGGGTAGGACAAGAGGTCAAGGGGGCAATGACAAAGGCAGAAGACGGCATGAACTTCAAACAAGGAGGGCATTTTACAAGCATAGCTGGAAGTATCATTGATGAGCAAGGAGAAATGGAAGATGTCTACATGATTCTGAAGTTACATGGGGCCCAGGAGAAAATGGGTGCAGACAGAACTGAATATTTAGCAAAATGGCTGCAGACAGAACTGAATATTTAATTTTAATTAATTTAAATCTGAATTTAAAAGCTGATACTGATTTGGTTATTGGAAAAAATATTTAAGCATGTTTGGAACAACTTGGGTGTCTGAATCTACTTTTCCGTTGGAAATTTTATGACACCTAGATGCAGACCAAGTACTTCCAAGGAAAATGTAAGCATTCAAATTCAGATGTGCCAAATGTGTAAAATACATGCAGGATTCCAAAGAGGTCGTACAAGAAAAGAATGTAAAATATCTGATTGATAATTTTCTTATCTTGATTACATGTTGATGTTTGGCTATATTGAGTAAAGGAAAATATTTTATTAAATTAAATCTCACTCATTCTTTTTTAGTGTGGCTGCTAGAACATTTAAATTTACAGACATGGCTAACATTGTGTTACTGAGGGCCATGAAGACAGGGACGGGGATGTGCTGGTCCGGGCTGGCCCTGGGGTCTGAAATGCAGCTCTCTCGTTGTCATGAGGCAGTGAGAACAGACACGTGACTGCAGGAGTGTCTGCTGGTGGTGGCATTGTTTCAGACTTGGTGATGTACAGATGTATTGGCAGGTGCATGAGGAAGTAGCTGGAATCAGGGAAAGTTACCGACATTTTGTTTATAGGAGACATTCACATGTACTAATTACTCTAAGTAGAACAGTATTTCAGAAAATTATTGGAAAGAAAAATAAAGGCATGACTTAAGGACATAGGGAGAGGGAGGCTCCAACTCAGGGAGGGGAAGGAAGGTGACAGTAGCCTGGTGAGCGAGGGTTTCAGGTGTGGACAGCTGTATCAAAGGCCCTTACACTAATCCCAGAAAATGCAAAACGTTGAAAAACCAGACACTACCAAACATTAGAGAAAGTCATTCAGTGGGTTTCACAACATAGGCTTAGACAAAATCTAGAAGTATAGAGCTTTAGAAGTTTTAGTCTTAAAAATAGGAAAATAGGGCAGCGCCTGTGGCTCAAAGGAGTGGGGCACCAGCCCCACAGCCCCATATGCTAGAGGTGGCAGGTTCAAACCCAGCCCTGGCCAAAAACTGCAAAAAAAAAAAAAAAAAGAAAAGAAGGAAAATAAAGTCTTGACTTTTGCTAAATGAAATGGTTATTATGATGGATATTCTATAGAAATAGCATGATATTAACTTTCATGAACAATATTTCCTTCTGTATAGATAGCAGTGCTGATAAGAACTTGTCATAACATAACTCAAGTAGCGAAGACATGTCAGTTTACTTCCTCCCTACGCAGCTAAAGGCCTAGTGGGAGGCAATCGAGAGACAGTGGCTGTCAGGGAGAGTCAAAGCAGGCTTAATTTTGGATTGCCATTCCTAAGAGATGATGCAGGGGTACCCTGAGGTGAACTGGATTTGCTTGGGGACTTTTCTGAATTTATGTTCCCTGATACCCTGCCCACGTCAATACTTATCCCTCTCTGGAGGAATGCTCTTAGGCTTAGAGACCAGATGACTGAATTTTTGTAGCCATGCTAATTGTCGACAGCTGTTAATAGCATTTAACATAACACTCTTCCACTTCCTGCTTTCAAAAAGGGGCTTCTAGGACTCATCTCAGTAAGGTGCTCAGAAGAGGGGATTTCCATCTCTGTGGTGGTTGGAGTCAGGGGAAGGTGCTTCTGGTCAAGCCGTCTCCTAGCCATGGCCATCAGATCAGAACCACTTGGACACTCCCTCCCATCTGCTCTTGCAGATCCACTGCTGCCCTGGAGTAGCCCAGAATGGGAATAAGATTGTCAGACAGCCACAAGTGTCTCAGTGGACTGTGGCGGCTCTCTGGCTGCCCCCTTTGCTCATGCTTCATTATGTGGAATCAGAATACACAGAATCCCTGGGGTAATTAGCTCACTCTGCTTTTGAGGTAAGACCATTTGGCAATGACTTTGGTCCAATCAGAGCTTAGTTTCTACATTATCAGGCTTTCTACTTAGTACATTTTTAGGCCACCAGTGAATTCGCCTTTGTAGTCAAACAAAACTGAGAAATAGAGACTCTTTCCTAAAGCTCTATTGATTAGCATACATTGCTTTTTAATTTTTCAGTCCTTTAGTGTATATTAAAGTGATTCATCAAACCGAGTACAAGTGCATGTTGAGGGGGGCTCAGGAGGAACATTAAACTCTGTACTTTATGGGAACCTGTCTGTAATCAATCTACACAGTGAGAAGGAATGGGATCAAACCCTTGTGCTGGGCGCCTGCAGGCCTGGAAAGGCAGCCATCCCTTAAAGTTGACTGCTGTGTGAGCGCTTTTGCTGACTGTATTTCTAACTCGGTGACAACACACATGGAAGAGGGTTGAGAAAGATTTGTTGTTCTTCTGGCTTATCCCTTGATCTCTAAGGAGATTTGCTAGATAATTCCAAAGGAATTTATCCTGTTTTAAAGATTCTGAATAGGAGACTTCCTGGTTTCCTTGATTAATCCATATTCAGCCTGTCAGGGAATTCTGTATTTTCATTCCACTTTACCCAAATTCTGTATGTGCCATTTTCTAGCTGTTTCCTCGTGCTTTAGCTTCAGTGAGTTTTCTGGGTTTAACTCTTAGTAAAGAAAAGTGAGTTTTAAACTGAAGTTTTTTTTTTTAAAAAGCTGAGTGTGGGATTTTGCTATGATATGGAATGAAACTTCATTCTCCCTGATTATCTAAATATTCTGCATCCTTTATGTTTATATTACAGTAAAACCTATTTTAAAAGCCTGGAACTCAAGCTATATTAGTTTGATACAGACGTGGGTATGAACGTGTGTGTCTCCTCTGCTCCTGTCTCCTAGCTCCTCCATCTCTCATCTCTACATCTTCTTCTCCCTAAAGCTTTTGCTTAAATTCTATGTAAGGAATGTGAGTGAGCGAACCATGTTGGTAGCTCAGCATCGTTGGGTCAGAACTACCACAATGCTTGATATAGAAACTTTTAACTCCAAGTGTGTTTTACCAATGGCCCTAATCATTCTTTATTAAATAAAAATGAGCAATTCTTTTTTTTTTTTTTTTTTTTTTTTTTAAAGAAGCAGTATTTCTGAGAAAGAGAAGTGATTTTCTCTCTTAAATTTGAACCTCTGGCGGAACTGCACACACTTTTAAGAAACTCAGAGTCACTTTGCCTGAAGGTTATAGCCTTGCCTGACACAGGGAATGTGTTTAAATTCTGGAGCGCTGTGTGTGTTATGATTTCAGGGCCTCGGGAGGTGATGTGTTTGGCAGGAAATAGCCAATGTCCAACACTAGGAGTTGAGTAATGAGAGAGTAAACAAGAAAAAGAATTTAGAGATTCCTATAGTCAAGGACTTATTTAGTGAAGAGGATAAAACGAAACTACATGAAGCATATGTGAACAGTTTCAAAAATGGTCTCCAGAACCTTGTATTCTTCCCCTGCTATAGTTTCTCAGATTGCCATTCCACTGCATTATCCTTTCCTGTGACAAGTTGTCCACGCTCTAGATAACTTATTTCCATCAAAATCTTTCTATCTTCTGTCTCATTCCATAATGGCCCTGTTGTCTGCCATGGAGTTGATGGATTTAGTGGAACGAAGATATTTTTCACTGAAAATGTCTTACTATTTTGTCTCATCTATAACATATGTGCATTTTAATAGCTGCCTTCAGGGGCATAATCCAAAACAGTTAATAGTGGTGAGAAAATGGGGCAGTATGCTTGTACAAGGGTTTTTATCTTCATGAGAATCTTCTCCAGAAATCTTCAGATCAGTTGAAAAAGAGCTCAACATCCACCCTAACTGTAAAGGGCCATTGCAAATTGACATGCCACAACATAGGGGAGCTAGGGCTTTGTCTGAATAGTAGGACTCATGTTTGGGAAGATGAGAGGAAAGGCCTGATGACAATAAAAAGCATTTAGAACTGACTGTCTAGGGTGGAAGCCACCAGCCACATCCCCATCACTGCATTAAGTTTTACTGAACCATTCCCTCTAGGAAGTGAGGAGGGCTTTGATGAAAGGAAGGAGATTCTTCTAAGAAGCTGGTTTTACCTGTGTGTGCCAAGGTCTCCCTCGGTTGCTAGTAGACCTAGGATTATAACCCCTAATATGAGTAATAAAAGGTACATATACTGTTATGAAGAGGAATTAGTTCTTATGAAGGAAGACTGTAGCTTATGTAGATTTGGTAATAATCATGGATACATTTATTATCTATAAGAACTTTGCATACATTCTCTCTAATGCAATGACTTCAAAGTAGGTGTATTAGTTGCACTCTTTATTTTACAGGATGTAAAACTGAGTTTTATGGTCTATAAGCTATATGTCTTGCTTATTTATAAATGGGGCAAAGGCTGCCCAGCGAGTCTTTTGAAATAACTGCCCACCCCGGTTCTCTTTTGTGTATTTGATTGTATCAAAGTCAGTCAAATCAAGACATCAGACGTCATCTCTTTAATGAGTGGCTCCTTATAACGTCATTTCTCAAACTGTAGTTCAGGACTATGGTGTTATATGAAACAATTTTCTAAGATCAAACAAGTTTGGCAAATATTAGGTTAAGGAAAATTAAATAAGCTTCTCAGGGCCTTCAATATATTATTATAAATTGTGAATCTCCGAGAATGGATAGGACAGACAGGGATTCCAAAACTTACTTGATCACAGAACTCCTTTGCAGTAGAGTTTCTTGAAGGTAAATATTCTATGGAGACTTTGAGGAGTGAGGTTCTATGAAAGGTACTGTAAGTAGAGAACTGTAACCAGAGGAAGCGTTTCTCTGTTGCAGTAATGTCATAGTTTCTTGGTATACAATAAATATTAGGTGCTCAATAAATATTTCAGAATGAATCTTTGTTGAAGTAAATCTAGAGTTTAGCTGCCTTCTGTACTAGATGCAGGAATCAGTACTAGTTCCTCAGTTTCTGTGGGGGTACTGGGCCCTGTTTGTGATAGTGAAGATAATGTGTGCACGCACACACGCATTCCTGCACACATGTGTTCTCTTAGCTATCAATAAATTGCAATTCTTTTTAAAACATTGATAATCATTTTTGTAAGTGCTTCAAAATCATCAGTTTTGTTGTTTTTAAGTTATTTTTCAAATAATACTTAGCAGAGTTCATGGCCAGATTCAATGTTGAGGTTGATGGTTGCAGCAGGAGCTGAGTGAGCAGCAGTGCTCCCACATTCAGAGGCAGTGGGTCACAGTCCTGTCAATGGGACCTGTGAAAGTAAGTGGGCTCCAGTACATTCCTCATTGTCAAAAATGGAAACATTATGAAGCAGAATGTCCCACGGAAAAATAGTTAGTGGGAAAGAGGATCTTTATTGTTCTTACTCCTGCAAATTTTCTGTGTCACTGTGACCTGCCACTGACACCCATCATAGAGACTTTTGCTGTGCTGGTCTGTTCTATCTCACATGCTGCGTGGGGCGGCCTATCTACCCCCTGGCAGGCAGCTGTGACGGAGTTTGGCTCTGCTGTGCCTTTGGTGCTACTGGGGGCAGTTTCCCTCACTGGCTCGTTGAAACAGAAAATGAAGTAATACAGCAACACAACCCAAATGATACAAAACAGAGTGTGATAAGTGTTTGTGTCTTATATATGCTGCTTATATATTTCACACTAGTGCCCAAGCTACCAGGAAGATAGCAGGTGGGACCCAAGCTTTCATGCTCAGGATCTATCCCAGAAAAGTCTGGTCCCTTCTATCAAATATAGCCTTATCACACCACTCATTTCTGTTAATAACAGAAGCTGTTCATGTCTATAGAATCCCATTTTAGCTAAATGAGCCCATTGGGCTTGCTGTACAATTCTTTTTCTGTTTGTGGGCAGTAATGTTTCCTTATTCCACTCTGGAGCCAATTAATGGGACTGGAAGATGCTGCAGTGTATTGTTCAATAGATATGAGTGAAATAAATAAATAGCCCCCGGCAGGAAATGCCATTGATTCATCTCTATCAATAGTCAAACACGCAATTAGTTAGTATACAGCCAGAAGAAATGTGTGCATGTGTGCACTAAAACCAGATGTATAAACTTCTTATTACCATTCGGTGTGATAGCCTCAAACTGGAATATCTCAACTCTTCCTTAACAGTCGGATGGATAAATTGTGCTATATTCACATGATGGAATATTACACAGCTGAGACTAAACACACTAAAGCCACAAGCGACAACATGTATCCTCTCATAGGTAAATTATGGAACAAAAGTAGCTGGTCACAAAAGAATGCAATATTTTAGGATTTCATTTATACATGTATTCCATTTATATTTAATTTCAAAAACAGTCAAAACTAATCTTTGGTGGTTTATTTTTTATTCTTTTACTTTTATTTCAGCTTAATATGAGATACAAATGTTTAGGTTACATTGCTTTCATTTCTAAGGTAAAGTTCAAGTTGTAGTTGAGCCCTTTACCCAGGGGGCGTGCTGAACACTTTCACATTGTGTACAGTAGGTGCACAATCACCCTCCCTCCTCTCCCTTCCTTTCTCCTTTCCCTCACTAGAATGTACTTGTTTTTCTTTCATGTGGGCATGTAGTTGTTTATATGTTTGGTTTCACATTAGTATTTCAGTACATTGGATGCTTGTTTTTCCATTCTTGTGATACTTTACTAAGAGTGTGCTTCAACTCCATCCAGGTAAACACAAAAGATGTAAAGCAGTGGTTCTCAACCCTCCTAATGCCGCGGACCTATAATACAGTTCCTGTGGGTCACGACCACAGATTGAGAAAGGCTGATGTAAAGTCCCCATCTTTTCTTGTGGCTGACTACTCCATGGTGTACATATATCACAGCTTTTAATTATCTCTGGTGTTTAAGGCCACCTTGGAGAGGATGACTAAGAGAGGGCACAAGGCATTTTTTTGTGGATGCTGGTAACATTTAATTTCTTGATCTGATGGTGGTATCACTAGTAAGTTTACTGAATACAAATTCATTGTACTATGAACTCTTGTGTACTCTGCATGTATTATACTCCAATAAAAAGTTAAATAATTCCAAAAATACAAATAAGGTTCATAGTGGTCTGTTTCTGTGTTTTAGAGGGTTTGTTGCTCAAATGCAAGAAGAGAAGGATGGGGAATGTGATGAGGCCAGCTCCTTCCAAACTTTCCCACTGGCAGGAATGAATGAGGGTCTGTGTAAGGCCAGGTGTATTGTTCTAGGGAGCATTGGAGGACCACATTTTCCTCAACAGCCTATATTTAATCAAAGGAATGGCTCAAATGTAAAATTCAGGCCAGTGGAGTACACATTTTAGGATCTTGTCTGTTGGAGATTTTGTGAAATCATCCTTCTAGATCCCTGGTGCTTGGAGACATGCAATTAGAATGGCCTTTGGCAGTTTGCTTCATCTCACCGGCAACTGATGAACCAACCCCTCACCTGATCATAGAGCCCCATGAATGTGTTGCTAATGATTTGTGGCTGCACATCCATCAACAGGCGAATTGGATGTTGATTTCATAGGAAATTTGGGAAACCCAAATAATTTTTGATTAATGAGGTTTTAAGTGACATAGTTGGTTTCTCCTCCGTAAGTACTGATGAATACTTTTATTATCTGATTCTTTTCGGATGCATTTGTTAGGTAATGGAAAATTTCCACAAATAAAATGAGTAATTTCTTTTTTCCAAGCAACCCTAATGAGAGAATAAAAACACCCTCCAAGGTTCTTTCACTATAGTGCTATCAAGGAAACAGAAATAGCTTAAAATAACCAGAACTCATGTTTAAAATTACAAATTCAGCAGTTAGCATTGTCAAACCCTCAAATGCAGAGGGTTGACTGTCTAAGGCAGGCGTCCTCAAACTGCAGCCCGCGGGCCACATGAAGTGGTGTGAATTGTATTTGTTCCCATTTTGTTTTTTTCTTCAAAATAAGATATGTGCAGTGTGCATAGGAATTTGTTCATAGTTTTTTTTAAACGATAGTCCAGCCCTCCAACGGTCTGAGGGACAGTGAATTGGCCCCCTGTTTAAAAAGTTTGAGGACGCCTGGTCTAAGGCGACTCAGCATTAGCTTTATCAAGAGTGGATTCCTAGGACATGCCTAATTTGCGAGAAATCTTTGAGTTCAGAGAACTTGCTAGTTGAAGTTTCATTATGTATAAAGTTGTTCACGTCTGGTTCAAATATTGAAACTCTGCAGTTTGCCAGCTGTGGATTGAGAAAACATGCCTGGCAGTGTTAAGTGGAAAGATGAAGTCTTGGTCACTTTTTAAGGCCAAGTGGGGCTTTTAAAATTTTAGATCATTAAGCAAAGAGACTGTAGAAATGTATTCATTATGAAGGGATGATGCCTGTGCTTCAGTAATTATTAATAGGATAGTTCCAGCAAAATTAGATGCAAATTTTGTTTTACATCTTTTTCCCCTATAGCGTCTCTTTCCTTTTTTTACTTCCCCTAGACCCCACCCCCAATAGCATTGCTCCAGCCTTGTTCAGCCTTTAACATGTATGTTCTGTGCTCATTTGTTTGTTTTTCAATTAATTCACCCATATATCCACCTATCCAATATGTTTATAGATTTATGAAGGACATACTATCAATCTTAAGAAATATATACAGTTGGTTTGGGGCATGCTAGAGATGATGGCCACCTTTTGGGGGTTTTATCTCTTAGTGATTATGAGGAATTCTTTATTAGTTGATTGAAAAGAATAAAAATGGCAGGCTGATGGGATACCTCTCAGTCCACATTCAATGGTCTTTGAACTTGATTGTGGAAAGAGATTTTTCTTTTTTTTTTAATTACTGCTGTATTGGGCAAAGAAATGTGCATTTCTACCATCAGGTAAGCTATCTGTTACGTATTTGCCAAAATGCCCTTTCCCATGACAGCCCTGTTGACTAGATAAAGCAGCCCCTTTATGAGGGAGCTGCATGGTGGCCTATGTCTTGTAGCTGGTGGTTGATGGTGGATCTCCATGACTTTGTCTTCATCTCTCATCCATGGGGAAAGCATGACCAGATGAATCACAAAGACAGTCACTTTGATGACAGTAAAGCAAAGCTGGATAACAAGAGGCCCCTGCAACCCATGGCCATGAGTGGTCTACTCCAAGTGGACTTTTAGCTCTCTACAACCTTCAGATTTCAGAGGCTGACTGATAGTCCAGCTTCACCCTGGACCACGTCTTCAGTCACTGTGGAAGTTCCTGTACTTGAGTGTCCAGGGAGAGTGTCTCCCAGATGCTGCTTCTGATGCATATATCATACACACAGAATGCAGTGATCCCAAAGGGACCACCCTGGCTCTCTGGACCCTATCCTATCCACATGCAAATGGAACAACTCATTTCTGGTTATATCTAGAAAATGGAGGAGAGTATCTTCCTTTTTGAAATTTCTTCTTTTCTTTCTTTTTTATTCAAGGTGTACAATATGCTGATTTAATATATGTATACATAATTTGATAGCAAATCAAATTAATCAGTCCATCATCACTCATACTATACATCAGATCCTTGGAACCTGTTCGTTTTATAACTGAACCTTTTCTCTTTGAATCCCCTGGTACCTTACCTATGATAGAATCACTGACAGAGCAACCATGAAAGGTTATGTAATTCATTCCATTCTCATATCCTCAAGTCATTATGTAATTAATCCATGCAGGAAGTATAGCCACTGACTTCAAGTGAAATTTAAATGACATGGCTTGTTTTTCTTCTATCACTTTCTTTAAACACACTCTTTTGAATTGCCTTTCCTTTTTGTACCCTTTAAGAACATCTGGAAAGATCGTGTAAGTCTTCAGTTATATTCTGATATTGAAAAGTCCAGTCTTATCTGGTTTATTTTGAAACTTCAATCTCACATCCAATTTAGTGCTGAACCCTTCCCTGACCCCACAGCCAGCCAGCCCTTGGCTTGAGGGATTTGTATAGGTGGGGAGTGGCTGCAGGCTATTATTTCTTTCTTCCTTCCTTTTCTGCTTTTAGCTCCTCCTGAGTTGAAACAGATAAGAGAGATCTTAGAAAAGAGCCAAAGTGTTCTGACTCTGTGGCTCCTGTTGTGTTCTTTCTCTATGATTTCCATGTGGCTGGCATCCAACCCCTAGATGTGAGTGGCTCCCTTAGGGGCACAGTCAGGTGCATGTTCAATGAAGGGTTACTTGGCCTGAGCCCTGGAAAGGAGAGGGAAGCCGGAGCACTTACCACAAGCCAGCACTGTACAACTCCAAAGATTCTTAGCCTTTTTTTCTTGTGGACCAGTGATTTCCATGTCGGCTGCATGTTAGAATCACATGGGAAGTTTTTAAGAAAACACTAGTGTCTGGGCTTAACTACAGAAATTCTGACTTGATTGGTTGGGCTCAGGTGTGGGTACATTTGTAAGCTCTGTAGCTTATTCTAATGTGTAGTGAGTTTTTTTTTTTTTAGTTATTATTCTAAGCTATTTTCCTTTTTCTTAGTGTTTGGGATTCATTGAGGGTACTAAGAATTAGGTGACACTGATTGAATTTGTTAGGTAAAATCCCTCTTATAATTGTGGTCCTGCCCCCAAGTAGCACATTATACACTGTGACCCCATCCCCTTCCTATTCCCCTCTCTCCACTGCCTCCTTCCTCTACCCCACACCCCTTGTATTACCTCATCTGCTGCATTCATATTAGAATTGAGTACATTGGATTTTTCTCAATTCTTGTGATGCTTTACTAAGAAGAATGTGTTTCACCTCCATCCAGGTTAATACAAAAGATGTAAAGTCTCCATCTTTTTTAATGGCTGAATAGTATTCCATGGTATACATATACCACAGCCTGTTAATCTATTCCTGGGTTGGTGGGCTGCACATCTTGGGGATCGTAAATTGAGCTGTGATAAACAGTCTAGTGCAAATGTCCTTATGGTAAAAGGATAGTTTTTTCTCCTGGGTAGATGCCTAGTAAGGGAATTGCAGGATCAAATGGGAGGTCCAATTTGAGTTCCTTGAGAACTCTCCATACTTCCTTCCAAAAAGGTTGTATTAGTTTGCAGTCCTACCAACAGTATAAAAGTGTTCTTTCTCTGCAGCTTTGAGACTTTGTGATGTGGGCCATTCTCACTAGGGTTAGGTGGTATCTCAGGGTGGTTTTGATTTCCATTTTTCTCGTGATTAGTGACAATGAACATTTTTTCATATGTTTGTTAGCCATTCCTCTGTCTTTAGAGACGGTTCCATTCATTTTTCTTGCCTAGTGATGTGTGGGATTGTTGGCTCTTTTTTTGTTGTTGATTAATTTGAGTTCTCTGTAGAGTCCAGTTATCAAGCTTTAGTCTGATTTATAATATGCAAATATCTTTTCCATTCTGAAGGTTGTCTATTTACTTTGGCTGTTGTCTCCTTAAGTTATTATTCTGTTAACCATTTAATACCCTGTAAGTATTAGATATTCACCTTATTAAGACTCTTAAACACTTAAGTATTTTTGTGGATAATGCAAAAGGTTTAGCTGTTTTTATTAAACAGTATTTAATTAATATTTTTATTTATTTATTTATTTTTTATTGTTAAATCATAGCTGTGTACATTTGTGCAATTAAGGGGTACAATATGCTGGTTTCATATATAATCTGAAATATTTTCATCAAACTGTTCAACGTAGCCTTCATGGCATTTTCTTAGTTATTGTATGTAGACATTTGTATTCAGCATTTAGTAGGTTTCGCCTGTATCCATTAGATGCATTATAGGTATGGTCCCACCCATTACTCTCCCTCCACCCTGACTCCCCCCCTCCCTTTCCCTCCCTTGGCCCTTTCCCCATATTCTTGTGCTATAGTTGGGTTATAGCCTTCATATGAAAGTGGCTGAGTACATTGGATACTTTTTCTTCCATTCTTGAGATACTTTGCTAAGAAGAATATGTTCCAGCTCCATCCACGTAAGCATGAAAGAGGTAAAGTATCCATCTTTCTTTAAGGCTGTATAATACTCCATGGTATACCTGTACCATAATTTGTTAGTCCATTCATGGGTCGATGGGCACTTGGGCTTCTTCCATGACTTAGCAATTATGAATTGGGCTGCAATAAACATTCTGGTACAGATTTCTTTGTTATATTGTGATTTTTGGTCTTCTGGTTATATACCTAGAAAAGGAATTATAGGATTGAATGGCAGGTCTATTTTTAGGTCTCTAAGTATTCTCCAAACATCCTTCCAAAAGGAACGTATTAGTTTGCATTCCCACCAGCAGCGTAGAAGTGTGCCCTTTTCTCTGCATCCACGCCAACATCTCTGGTTTTGGGATTTTGTTATGTGGGCTACTCTTACTGGGGTTAGGTGATATCTCAAAGTAGTTTTGATTTGCATTTCTCTGATGATTAAGGATGATGAGCTTTTTTCATGTGT
>CAUYPK010017531.1:0-36071 GCA_963574355.1 Loris lydekkerianus
TGGGTGAACTGGCTGGCAACCTGTAGAAGACTGAAACTGGACCCACATCTTTCACCATTAACTAAGATAGACTCTCACTGGATTAAAGATTTAAACTTAAGACATGAAACTATAAAAATACTAGAAGAAAGTGCAGGGAAAACTCTTGAAGGAATCGGTCTGGGCGAGTATTTTATGAGGAGGACTCCCAGGACAACTGAAGCAGCTTCAAACATACACTACTGGGACCTGATCAAACTAAAAAGCTTCTGCACAGCCAAGAACATAGTAAGTAAAGCAAGTAGACAGCCCTCAGAATGGTAGAAGATATTTGCAGGTTATACCTCCGATAAAGGTCTAATAACCAGAATCCACAGAGAACTCAAAGAAAAGAAGTGCTCCCATCACAGGCTGGGCAAGGGACTTGAAGAGAAACTTCTCTAAAGAAGACAGGCACATGGCCTACAGACAGATGAAAAAATGCTCATCATCCTTAATCATCAAAGAAATGCAAATAAAAACTACTTTGAGATATCATCTAATTCCAGTAAGATTAGCCCATATCACAAAATCCCAAGACCAGAGATGTTGGCGTGGATGTGGAGAAAAGGGAACACTTTTATACTGCTGGTGGGAATGCAAATTAATACATCCCTTTTGGAAAGATATTTGGAGAACACTTAGAGATCTAAATATAGATCTGCCATTCAATTCTATAATTCCTCTACTAGGTATATACCCAGAAGACCAAAAATCACATTATAACAAAGATATTTGTACCAGAATGTTCATTGCAGCCCAATTCATAATTGCTAAGTCATGGAAAAAGTCCACATGCCCATGGATCCACGAATGGATTAATAAATTGTGGTATATGTACACCATGGAATACTATGCAGCCTTAAAGAAAGATGGAGACCTTACCTCTTTCATGTCTACATGGATGGAGCTGGAATATATTCTTTTTAGTAAAGTATCTCAAGAATGGAAGAAAAAGTATCCAATGTACTCAGCCCTACTATGAAACTAATTTATGGCTTTCATATGAAAGGAATAACCCAGTTATAACCTAAGAATATGGGGAAGAGGGAGAGGGAGGGGAGTGAGGGGGGAGGATGGGTGGAGGGAGGGTGATTGGTGGGATTACACCTATGGTGCATCTTACAAGGGTACATGTGAACTTAGTAAATGTTGAATATAAATGTCTTAGCACAATAACTAAGAAAATGCCAGGAAGGCTATGTTAACCAGTGTGATGAAAATATGTCAAATGATCTATAAAACCAGTGTATGGTGCCCCATGATTACATTAATGTACACAGCTATGATTTAATAAAAAAAAAAAAAAGACTTCTACAGTGATTCACATCTACTTAAAAAGTAGAAATACACTTTCTCTTCCCTTTGATTTTCTTAATAACATTTCCTTTTCTCTATCTTACTTTATTGTAAGAATACATTGTGTAATACATGCAAAATATGTATTAATCAACTGCTTATGCTATTGATTATGCTTCTAGTCAACAAAAGGCTATTAGCAGTTAAGTTTGGAGTGAGTAAAAAGTTATATGCTTATCAGGTGTGGTGGCTCACACCTGTAATCCTAGCATTCTGGGAGGCCCAGGCAGGAGGATTGCTTGAGCTCAGGAGTTTAAGACTAGCAAGAGTGAGACCCCATCTCTACTAAAAATAGAAAAAATTAGCCAGGGATGGTGTTGCAGGCCTGTAGTCCCAGTTACTCAGGAGCCTGAGGCAGGAAGATTGCTTGAGTCCAGGGGTTTAAGATTGCAGTGAACTGTGATGATGCCACGGCACTCTAGCTGGGCAACAGTGAAACTTTGTCTCCTAAATAAAAGTTATATGCAATTTTTCAACTGTATATAGTGGGCCTCCCCAGAAGCATCAACCTAGGAATAAAGAACTCATAAAATGTCTGTCTGGCACCCGGAGCAAACCAGTAATGTCCTACTAAGGCATAGATACACCTCCCCCCAGGTTCCGGTCACCACTGGGATCTCAGCCAAATCGGATGGGGATTTGTAGGATAGTTAATGGCAACATGCCTCCTCTTGTCCTTGTCAACATAGATTCTAAATGCAAGCTCCTCTGTCTCCTATTGTGTATTCCCACCACTATAATATTTTATGCTGCACCCATGAGGCAGAATGGCAGAATGGAGTCAGAATGTCTGGCTTCCAAAACCAACTCTGCCACTCACTGCCTGAGATTTAGCAAGAGATTTAAGTGTCCTAGCCTTTTTGCCTAGTCGTACTGACAATAGAGGTCCATTTGCTGTCTATGGCAGATGTATACTGCTCTGTAAGCTTTCTGACTCTGTAAGCCTATCTTTCTCTTCCCCAGTAAACTAAGTTCCATTTTTGCCTTAAAAAATAAAAAAGAAAGAGAGATTTACCTAAATTTATCTTCAGATATTCTAAATTTATCTTGCACCTTGTTGAGTTACTGAGGATTACATGGAAATAATGCGCTTAAAGAACTTAAGACAGTGCCTGATAGAGTAAGGCAGGGTAGCTGCCACTACTGTTATTATTTTATTATTATTCCTTATCTAAATGCTTCACACCTCTACGGACTTTCTTCATAACCCTTTCCCTGTGCTTTCTGAACTCTTCTATTGTGAATAAACTCCTCTTAATCTCTTCCAAGGTGTTCCCTGCACTCATTTTGTGGTTGCTATAACTAACTTGGCAATATGCTGGGTCAATGGCTTCAGTTATGGCTGTTTGGCAAAGGATTATCATGACTTCACATCACAGGGACCGAAGACCCTGTCCTAACTCCCTGTGACCACTCTGGGCCATTCTGATCCTAGTGTTAGCAGACATTTCCTCTCCCCTATATTTTTTTAGGTCCACATTAGCATCGTATAGCTCCCTTACCCTTTCCACGACCCACATGCCTCACTCATAGCACTAGAGATGTTAATGGGTCTCATCCCCTTCTAAGGAAACAGCTGCTGTCTAAAGCTGCCATGTATCAGGCCCTAGACCCTCTGCGACCACCGTGACTGTAGAGGAGTGAACACTATTGGCTCAAAGTCTGAACAAAGCTTGAAAAGCTAAATAAAAAGATCCTTCCACTTGGAAAATGAAACCAGGAAACACTAAGGAAAAGACTCCATCAGCGGGGGAACTGAAGCTCAAAGGATGATAACGTAGAAGAAGGCTGCATGTGCCATTTCTACGTTGTGAAGAAGCAGAAAGGATAAGAAAAATAGTAACACTTAAGCAGAAGCTATGAGGAAGAAAGGAGACCAAGCAAAGCTGGTAATGAAAATGGAAAAGGCAGAACTACACAAAGAAGGAAGAAACCAAAGAACAGGGGTGGTGTCTGTGGCTCAACGGAGTAAGGCTTCAGCCGGAGGTGGTGGGTTCAAACCCAGCCCCTGCCAAAACTGCAAAAAAAAAGGAAACCAAAGAACACCAAGAACGGCTCAGTCAGCTGCCGGCTCCTTTCCACTCCAGTCCTCAGGAGCATGTGAAAAGCCAGCTTCTCCCCAGTTGGCTTAAGCAAGCTTGTCCCTTACAAACAAAAAAACCACCACTGGAACGCAACTCTTCACCCTCTGCAGACTTGGACTTGACTTCGGTCCTATCTATCCTAATACTGCCATCTCACAGTAACTCGAACATCTAAGTAGATGATCACTGAGTCTTGCCTCCAACACCTACTTTAGTACTTCACTCTCCAAACCACAAGCCTTCCACGTCTTAACTCCCATTTTCTAAAGGCAGTACCACAGATCCCTGAACCAGCCTTCCTTCTTTCCATTCCCCTTCATCTCCTCTAGTTCTTGGCACAGACAGCTTATAGTTCATCTTCTCCCCTATTTCCTAAAAAGTTTGGCACTCTTGTTTTCTGAATTAACGTCCAGTTTCCAACCAAGAGTTTTATTTTACCCAGGTGAATATTTGGCCTGCCGTCATCCCATCCCCTCCTTGCCAGGTTGCATTCATGGCCAGAGAAGAACATTTTGTTATCAAAACAAAGTTAAAAATCATTGTCTGTGATAGTTGTATCTAAATCTTATGGGCTTGTGCAATACTTTGGTTTTTTTCTTTCTTTCTTTTCTTTTCTTTTTTTTTTTTTTTTTGAGACAGAGCCTCAAGCTGTCACCCTGGGTAGAGTGCTGTGGCATCACAGCTCACAGTGTCCTCCAACTCCTGGGCTCAAGTGATTCTCTTGCCTCAGCTTCCCAAGTAGCTGGGACTACAGGCACCCACCACAATGCCCGGCTATTTTTGCTGTTGTTGTTGTTGTTGTTGTTGCAGCCGTCATTGTTGTTTGGCAGACCCAGGCTGGATTCAAACCCGCCAGCTCACGTGTATGTGGCTGGTGCCTTAGCCGCTTGAGCCACAGGCATCAAGCCACTTTGGGTTATTTTTTAAAATCACATACTTTATGATATTTTTCAAAGACAGTTGCCATGACAAAGTCACTTAGTCCTCCAGCACATTTTTCAAATAAGGAAAGAATCAACAGTAACTTAATCAAACTTTATTTATGCTAATGACAATTAGTCATCTAACCTTCCTCCTGAAACCTCAATTAGATGAATACCTTTCACTTTCTGTCCTATTATGGGTGCGATTTAGTGACTGCCTCACATCACCCCCAAGAGGACACAATCAGTCTCTTTATGCAGGTCATAAGCTTTTAATCCTTTAGGATATTATACATAGAAGAAAAATATTACAGACATTAAAATAATGTCATTTTAAAATCTAGTTTGGCTGGGCACAGCAGCTCATGCCTATAATCCCATCACTTTGGGAGGCCCAGGTAGGTGGATTACTTGAGCTCAGGAGTTTGAGATTAGCCTGAGCAAGAGCAAGACCCCATCTCTAAAAAAACAGCCAGGTATTGTGGTTGGTGTCTATAGTCCCAGCTACTCAGGATTCTCCCAAGAGAATCACTTGAGTGCAGGAGTTTGAGGTTGTCATGAGCTATGATGCCACAGAACTCTACAGAGGGTGACCAAGTGAGACTTTGCCTCCGAAAGTAAATAAAGAAACAGACAAACAAATAAATAATAAAATCTAGTTTGGAAGTTTAAAATTGTTAAAGATTTAAAACACCCTGATAGAATTCATACCACCATTCCCCCCCTCCCCATCAGCTTCTATATTAAATCACCCAAATTTTTAACTTTTGGACTTTTTGTAACTGATTGCCTAAATACGGAATGGACTAGAATGAAGAAACTTTATTTTTTGAAAGAAAAAAAAAAAACACTTAGAGCAGGATTAAAAGAACTAGTTTAAGCTTTCCCAAAAGAGTAATTTTGTTCATAATAATATACTTGAAAAGTTCTTTTTAAGTCTTTGTAACAATACTCTAAAATCAAAGGCACTATCACAGCTCTTTCAATTAAATACAAAGTTAAATGTTACAAAATCAAATCTTTTACCAGGTTTACTTTTTGATTGGGCACAGGAACAAATACTCCACCCACAATTAACAAAAAGAGATGCTGATTTTTTAAATAGTTAATGAAATTTATAAATGCAACTGCCAAATACATGCATCCATGGTATATGTGCATGAGTGCGTGTGGCATACGGACCTTGACATTGGTTTCTAACTCTCAGTTGTATACTTCCTCTAAGTCGGTTGTCAACCTGTGGGTCACAACCCCTTTGTAACAATGAAAATACATCCTGCATATCAGATACTTACATTACTACTCATAACAGTAGCAAAATTACAGTTATGAAGTAGCAACGAAAGTAATTTTATCATTGGGGGCCACCACAACCTGAGGAGCTGTATTAAAGTGTAGCGGCATTAGGAGGCATTGGCAAGGTTGAGAACCACTGCTCTAAGTAAAGAATGCCATTCTGCTGACGTTTTTCCCCCTTTGGGAAATGGCTGTTTTGGCCATGATAAAGTAATCCTAGGTCTTACATAAAAGTTCTGTGTTAAACCTGCCAACTCTTACTCTTTGGTTCTCCAGGGAAAGGGCTCTAGGCAGAAACCAAATGAATTCTGTAGTAAAAGCCAAAGCAGGAGGGTCACACCTAGGGACATGCTGATCTCTTACGGAGCTGGTGCCAACTCAGAGCCCAGAATGCTCAGCCCTAGAATGCACCTTTCATCTTCGTTCTGTTCAGTACCCAAATTTTCAGGTAACAGAGTGGTAGATACATAATTTTGGGTATGGTAATAAGAAGAAAATGTTATTATCATTAACTTTTAAAGAAATACCTGTAATCCACTAAAAGATGGAACAAAATAAACTCCCTCAGAATCTTGCAAACTTCTGGCCATCTTCTCAGTGTCAGCAGCATCTGTGAAAAGATCTGCAAGAACAATCAATCAACCAACAACCGAAAAACTCCGAAAACTAAACAAAGAGTTTGCAGAGGGATGAACAGAATTACGTATGTTGTGACTAGTATTTCCCTGTGTCCACATTTCTTATGAACATGCTGTAAAGGGACACTTACTTAAAGGAGCAACACTCTGAGCTCTCACACTGCACAGGTCTGCGAGCCACAGGAGGGACAGCAGAAGGCTTTCTCAGGTGCTCTATGCAGTACACTTTTTCTTTTAAAAACATATGACTGCTTAAAAAATCAATTGTGTGTGTGATTTTTGGCATTAAAAATTATTCTCCCAAAGATAAGTGCCATATTAATTTTCTAATGAAAGTATCATATATCTGTAACACTCAAGAGAATCAATTAAAAAAAAAAATGAGTTCCAACTAATGAGTTCAATAAGGGACTAATAACAAAAAAATACACAAGGCTCAGCATCCGTAGCTCAGTGAGTAAGGGTGCCAGCAACATACACCAAAAGCTGGTAGATTTGAGCCTGGTCCAGGCCTGCTAAACAACAATGACAACTGCAAAAAATTGCCAGGTATTGTGGCGGGCACCTGTAGTCCCAGCTGCTCGGGAGGCTAAGGCAAGAGAATCGCTTAAGGCCAAGACTTTGAGGTTGCTGTGAGCTATGACACTACAGCACTCTACTGAGGGCGACATTGTGAGACTCTGTCTCAAAAAAAAAACTACAAAAAGTAAATTTAAAAAAACCAAACAAAAAATCAAGAGAACTCATTTAGTAAACTTTTTACTGAAATATATAACATGAAAAAATGAAATATATAACACATACAAAAAAATCCATAAACTAAAAAAGAATGCATAAACCTTAAAACTACGTAGACAGATTTTCACTGTGTGAATACATCCAGGTTACCCCCACTCAGATCAAGATACAAACTGTTCAATATCATGCTTGGGACAGTCATTCACATTGTTACAGGTAGTTACATTCCATTCACTCTTCCCCTACATAGTACTCCATTATGTAACCATATACAATTTGTTAATCTATTTTACTGCTGATACGCATTAGGGTAGTCTCCAGTGTTTGGCTGATACAAAGAGGCCACACTGAAAACTCATGAACATTATTTTTGGTGGACATATATTTACTCATCTGTGTTAACATTAAGGGATGGAATTGCTAGTTCTAGGGTCTTCCCATAGAGGACTAGCTTTTTTCTTTTTTTCTTTTTTTTTTTTTTTTGAGACAGAGCCTCAAGCTGTCACCCTAGGTAGAGTGCCATGGCATCACAGCTCACAGCAACCTCCAACTAACTCCTGGGCACAAGCGATTCTCTTGCCTCTGCCTCCCAAATAGCTGGGACTACAGGCGCCCGCCACAACACCTGGCTATTTTTTGGTTGCAGCTGTCATTGTTGTTTGGCGGGTCCGGGCTGGATTTGAACCCACCAGCTCAGGTGTATGTGGCTGGCGCCTTAGCGGCTTGAGCCACAGGTGCTGAGCCAAAGACTAGCTTTAATAGATACTGTCAAATAGTTTTTCAAAGTAGTTATACCAATTTAAAGGCTCCTGCCAGCAGCCTAAGAGTTCTAGTTATCCCATATTCTTGCCAATAATTGATATTGTAAAATGTTTTTCATTTTAGCTCCTTTAGTAGTATTGCACGGCAGCCTGATTTTGCATTTCCCTGTTGATTAATAAAGTTGAATACCTTTTCATTGGCCATTTGGATATTCTTGTTTGTGAAGTGACTCCTGAATGAGCACGGAGGACTAATAACATAGATCAGATAAAAAAAAACAGTCATGAGTACTGCTGGCTTTGGAAAGCCTTAATTTTGTTGTATTTCATTCTATGAATTTTTATACTTGTAAAGAACAATTGCCCAAAGAAAGGCATGTAAGGAGCGTCTATGTTAAAACTTAGTCTAATGAGAATCACTCAATAATTACAAATTTTATTCAAATTGATAGACTGGGTGTGATGGCTCACACCTGTAATCCTAGCACTCTGGGAGAGTGAGACAGGTAGATTGCTTGAGCTCAGGAGTTCAAGATCAGCCTGAGCAAGAGAAAAACTAGCCAAGTGTTGTGGTAGAGAGGCCCTGTTGTCCCAGCCTCTTGGGAGGCTGAGGCAAGAGGATTACTCAAGCCCAAGAGTTTGAGGTTGCTGTGAGCTATGATGCCACTCAACCCAGGGTGAGTGTGTGGGTTTTGAGACTGTCTCAAAAAAAAAACAAAAACCAAGAAAAAATTTTTTTAAAAAACCACCAAATTGATAGTTATCAAATCTGTTTCATTATTTTGTTCAAAATGTCCAGATAATACATCAAAATATCTCTAGCATTTAAAACTAATATAAAAAGAAAACATTGCTTTCAAAATCTATACTTTATCTAAATTTTTAAATTAATACAAGATATAGATAAAAATATTAGACAGATGACTGAGGAGAGTTTCTGGTGACAAACAAATGAACGGAAAAAAGAGATCTATCTAATTCACATTCTTCACTGTTTGTTCCATCCCTTACTTGAATTATTTCTTTAAATAATCTTCCACTTAAACTGTTCTCAAATGAGCTTTTTGATGAAAAGTCTTTTAGAAAAAGTACACTCCACATTGCTTCTCCCAGTGCAGCTATGAGTCCTGGATGAAATGCACAGAAAAACTAAGTGAGGACTCTACAGAAAACGTCAGCAGGCGACAGGAGAGGCCAAAGTACCTCCCAGCCAGCGGGAAGCTTCCTGTTTGTTAGCTACTTTCTCTGGTATCTCCTGGCTCAGACTCAGGGACAGCCTGAAGCCCGAAGCCTGAAACCTGGATCTGTACACTGGGTGCAAATACAAAGAGCTGCACAAGAAGCCCAGTCTTTCTGGTCTAAGCGACAGGACACAGGGGTTGGGTCTCTACAAGACAAACCGGGTTGTTGAATCTCTCAGGCCCTGGCTCCCAAGCAGTCCTGTGGTAGCGGCAAGGGCAGCCCAGCAGCACAGGCGTATATAATATAACTGCAAGCCGAACATATGGGCAGGATTCTTTTTCTTCCCCTTGGCCTCTCCTGCCCCTGCCCCAGGCAATACAATAGACATAGCCACAGTAACAACCAAAACTTGAAGACAAGGCCGGGCATGGCGTCTCATGCCTGTAATCCTAGCACTCTGGGAGGCCGAGGCAGGTGGATAGCTTGAGCTCATGAGTTCAAGACCAGCCTGAGCAAAAAGCGAGAGCCCCCCCCCCACGCCCCCACTCTACTTCCTTTAAGTACTGTTTTTACAGAACTATAATCATTTTCTTTACCTTTTGAAACACCATTAAACTGTGTTTCTGAATGTTTTTCTTGGCCCTATGCAACTTAAGAAAAGACACTTCAAATTTCCACGTGGCTGAGTACTATTTTAATACTTTTTTAAAAACTATTCAATTTTAATCATATTATAAAACAAAATGAGATGTTCCACTCTTTTCCTTTTCTAAACATTCAGAACAGGATTTTGTGTTTGTGTGTGTACCGAAAGGGATTTACATGGACTTGAAGTAAAAACATAAATAAACAGAAAAGAAAATGAGGAAAAGAAACAAGATATACTCTATTGTCTAGTCCTGACCAGCAACTTGCCCCGTAATTACACACTACCCCAAAATTAAAGCAATTATGGGAAGAAAAATGAGAGTACCATTGGAAACATTTAACAGAAACACTATTTTCTTTTGTAGCATAACCACATACACGCAAAATCTTTTTTTTTTTTTTTTTTTTTTTTTTTGTGAAAGAGTCTTTATTTTTCCCCCTCGGTAGAAAGCCATGGTGTCATAGCTCACAGCAACCTCAAACTCTTGGGATCAAGTGATTCCCTGGCCTCAGCCTCCCCACTACTTGTGACTACAGGTGCCTGGCACAATGCCCGGCTATTTTTAGAGACCAGGGCTCTCTCTGGCTTAGGCTGGTCTCGAACTCCTGAGCTCAAGCAATCCACCTGCCTCAGCCTCCCAGAGTGCTAGGATTATAGGCATGAGCCACAGCACCCAGCCCTTGCTTCCTAAATTTTGAGGTCTTTGTTCTAATTCCTTTTGGCTGGAGTGTCTCCTTGGATAATATGCTCGGAAAGCATACACTACATTGCCAAGAAATGTTTTATACTTAACATGAATGATATCTTAGGTAGAACCCAGAAAATTGGCTTCTTGTCCTTTTTTTTTTCTGGACTACTTTCTATCTGTTAGAAGTAATTCCAGTCTGATTCTTTTTTCTTTACAAATAAAACTACTTTTCTTATCTTGAAGATTTATTTTACCTTTGGGATTCAGACAATTTATCCACATATGTCTCTATTTCTTTAACTTGGTAAACCATTTGGGTCTGAAAACAGCTCAGGGAAGTTTATGTATTTATTTCTATAATTATCACATTTTCATTTATTACTTTTAGAGCAAAGGTAATATTTCAGAAAAGAGAGACTACTTTTCATAATTTTTGTCTCTGATCTTTCCCCTGTGTCTCTCTCTCATTTGTTTTAAAGATAAAGATGTCACCCCAGGTAGAGTGCCGTGTCGTGGCATCACAGCTCACAGCAACCTCAAACTCTTGGGCTTAATCGATTCTCTTGCCTCAGCCTCCCAAGTAGCTGGGACTACAGCCTGCCACAACGCCTGGCTATTTTTGTGTTGCAGATGTCATAGTTGTTTGGCTGGTCCAGGCTGGTTTTGAACCTGCCACCCTGAGTGCATGTGATTGGCACCATAACCACTATGCTACGGGTGCCAAGCCTCCTTTGTGTCTCTTATCTTTCCATGTCTTTCTTTCTTTTATGTTTTTTAATTCTTCTTTCTCATACCCCTTATTTGGGTTTTCAGCACCGCGTATTCTTTTCATTAATTTTTTTTTTTACATTTTTATATAGCATGTGTTTTTGTTTTTGTTTTTAAGAGACAAGGTCCACTTAGTCACCTAAGATGGAGTGCAGTGGTGCTATCATCATAGCTCACTGCAGCCTTGTATTCTTGGGTTCAAGAAATACTTAAATTACTGGGATTGCAGCTGTGAGCCACTGTGGCCAGCCATGATTTTTTCTTTGTAACTTGTGTTTTCCAAACATTTCTCAGCAATATTTTCTTTCATCCCTTTAAGATTTTCACTAGGCGTCCCTATTGTTGCAATTGTTTTAATCTTCTGTTTCTTCCATGGCATCTGCCTCTGCAGGTGGGTGAGCCTGGTCACCGTCCTTCAAGGTATGCTCTTACATACTTTATCCTCTTTCAGGTTGCACTTTTGGGGTTGGAAGGCAGTGAGAGACAAGAAAGTGAACACTTTCAGCCCTCAGGATTCTCTAGGTATGAATGTGAGAGATTAGGTCTCCCCCACAGCTTGGAAGCAGAGCACTTTGAAACAAATAGCACTAATGCACAATATTAGCAGGCTCTCTCCGGGACAAACCAGGCCAGCCTTTTCTTCTCCACATGCTAAGGGGATTTCCTCCTGCCTTTACAGGCTGCACCCCTAGAGAACATCGACAGAGTCCGCATCAGCTTCTAATATTTTCACAAAAACATTCAGATGGGTCTGTGCAGTCTACTTGAGAACTCAAGGCTTCATTCAACTACAGGCTCACTTCCACTCCAGCAGCGAGCCATGCTTATTGTGTAATCCCCCAGGAAGCACAGAGGCAGGCAGTGCGATGAACTAAAAGCACCATCTGGGCGGTGCCTGTGGCTCAGTGAGTAGGGCGCCGGCCCCATATACCGAGGGTGGCGGGTTCAAACCCAGTCCCGGCCAAACTGCAACAAAAAAAATAGCCGGGCATTGTGGCGGGCGCCTGTAGTCCCAGCTACTCGGGAGGCTGAGGGAAGAGAATCGCATAAGCCCAAGAGCTGGAGGTTGGAGGTTGCTGTGAGCCGTGTGACGCCACGGCACTCTACTGAGGGCAGTAAAGTGAGACTCTGTCTCTACAAAAAAAATAATAATAATAAAAATAAATAAATAAATAAATAAATAAAAGCACCGTCTTCTCTAAACCCTACTCACTGCAAGTTACATGTAACTAATCATCACTTGCAACTAGTTTATATATAAGAAAATGCTTATCTCATGTGCTCTCATGAGGGATACTGTATCTCTCTTGTACCCAGAGAAAAGAAACCAGTTTCTTCCACTTCTAGTAAACAAGAGATCTGGAAATGTGTCTTAGAAATCTTTCAGGGATTTCCCAGAGCAAGCAGATGTGACATGGAGCAATTAAAAGTGATACATAGTACTGCTAAAGAAAAGATGTCCCCTGACCCTTGATACTGGAGAACAGGAGAAATGGAAACTGCCTCAATTTTAGAAGACCGGGCTTTCTTTTAGTCCCTTAAATACGTCATGCTCCCTGCTATGGGCCTTCCACACTGGTCCTCTTTGCTTGGACCACTCTTTGACCAACTTAATCCCCCACCTGTTCAATCATTCTTGCTCTTTCTTCAGGGTTCAGATGACATATCACTTCTTTTCCTAAACATTTTTTTAAAGAGACAGGGTTGCACTTGTTGCCCATGCTAGCTTCGAAATCCTGGACTCAATCAGTCGTCCTGCCTCAGCCTTCCAAGTAGCCTGAGACTACAGGCACACACCACCATGTCCTGCTGAAACAGCAAAGATGTCTTCTTGTCAGAGAAGAGACTGGCCTTCAGAAAGGGCTTATGATTTTACCAGAAGTCGTGTCACTTTCCAAGGTCAGGTCCATTTAGCCCCATTTTGCAGAAAAGAGTTTTTGCCATTTGAGAATCACCATGAGTGAGCTTCTACCCAGCTAAGCAGCGGAAATGATTCCCATTGATAATGAGAACATGATGTCATCTGAAACTCAAAATGATTTTTTTTAAAACGTATGAATGTGAAATTAACTATTCTGCTTTTTCCTAGCATCTTCTGGGAAGAAGTAAAATAAATAAAAGGTACAACTGAAACAGAAGAAATATGTAACCTATACTTTTTATTTCTGATAATCTTAAGACACATGTCCAAAATATTAAAAGAAAACTTAAGGGCGGTGCCTGTGGCTCACAGGAGTAGGGCACCGGCCCCATATGCTGGAGGTAGCAGGTTCAAGCCCAGCCCCTGCCAACAACTGCAAAAACAAACAAAAAAAAAAAAAAAAAGAAAGAAAGAAAGAAAAGAAAACGTAAGAAGAAAGACACTTTTAAATGATAAAGAGCCTTGAACTCAACATTTTGTTAGTAAATCTTCTTGTGCTTACAATACGGCACAGGCTCAAAAAGAAACAAGAAGAAAAAAAGGAAGAAACTTAGGGGAATTTTCCTCCTAAAGTGTTTTCTGCCCAAAGAACTATCTCTACCTTTAAACCAATCAGCTCAGTTCAAATCAGCAAAGCAGAAAGTCACTGCCAGCTCCATAATGTAATCATCAGAGATAACAACTACTAACACATTGGTATTTAACATTTCATACTTTCAGCACAAAATAAGGTTACATCAGGGGTGGCGAACACGCAGCGAGAGCCGCATGCGGCTCCCGGCCAAAATGAATTTCGGCTCTTTGCCTCTTATCATTATTTTGTATACTGTGGCTCTTTGCCAAGTTTGGATTTTGTTATGCTGCTTCTGAGGAGGGACCTCTGAGGAGCGATCTCCGAGCGCTTAGCCGAACTTGTTCGCCACCCCTGAATAGGCAACAGCTGCCTATTATTATTATTACACAGGCAGAAGCCTAAGCTTAAGAGAAGCTTTTTTGCACAATAATATATTTAATGGTAAATACAAGTTTTTATACCTGAAAATGTTACTGGTAAAGACAAAGTCTAGGGTATTAAAGAATGGCCAGCAGTCTTTGGAAAGCTAAGCCAGAATCATAAAGCCCATCAACATCAGAGCACATGGTATCTGAAAACCAAGAAAAGTAATATTCTTCCCAAGACTGTGCAGACACACTGTCATCAAAAATAATAAACATTTATTGCAAAAGATTATTGGGAAGCTTCCTGGAGCTGTTTTCTCCTAGGGAAAAATGTACTTACAGGAACCGTGGTTTAAAGAAAACTGTATTTCCCTTCATATTTTAGGCTGAGAAATGACCAATAAGGGACAGTGTAAGTGGTGGCACTTATGAAATAAGAAATGGGCACTTGACAGCCATTTTATTACATTTGGAACATATTGAAGAAATAAATCATAAAGGCAGAAAAAAAAAAAAATTGGGAACAAAAGCCCAATCCTCTGGAGACCACAAAGATGGATTTTAGGCAGTGGACACAGCAAAATTGCTCCAGACATCAGTAAGGACCTGGCAGTCATGGGTCCCCCAGGCTTTGCCAGTAGGAATGACCTGGTCAATATAATTGGTTTTGACTTAACAGGATTGCTACAATCTTTGACTTACCCTTAACAAACTAAAAAGACACCTGCCTTTTTACTGTTGCCCCTGTACATGTATTTCAAATGCTCACAATAAATTTTTATTTAATTATAATCATGGGGTTACTGTTTTGCATGGGGGTTAGATAAGCAAGCCTAACCTTCCAAGGGGAGGAGGTATTAAAGTGTGAGGGGCCCATGGAGACTATAGATATATTGAGTTACCTATTTATTTGAGGCCAGGGAAATAACAAATAGAATGAAATGTTTATTCTTATGTGTTGTATCAAGTTTTTTTTTTTTTTTTTTTTTTTTCCTATGCCATCTCTTGTTCTATAATATATAGTTCTAATCATCAGATCTATTTTCTGGCCTCTTTGATACCACGCTCTTACTTACTGTTTGGGTAAAATCACAGAAGCCACCAGCCCTTGGCTTTCCCAATGTTCAGCACTATATATAAAATGAGTTACTGCAAATAAGACAAGGGCCAGTGCCATAAACCTGTCAACCTCATCTCTTTCCAAATAGCACTACACATTTTCTTAATATTACTTCACATTGAAAAACGGCAAGCCTCTATTAAAGTTAGGCATCAATGAATCTCATGTCTCAACACATTCTCAATAGCACAAAGGAATAGGAAATGTTAAGCATGGATCATTCTGAAATGTTTTTTGATGAGGATCCATTGTGTATATTTGCACATGTGTGTGCGCATGGATGTTAAACTGGCATCTGAGACTTAGCGAGCATGAAAAACAACCTGCCTTTAGTGTAGGGTTAAAATTTGGTGGTGGAACCCTGTAGTTTTCCCCTCTCCCTCAGAGACATCAAACAATTATGGTGCAGCAGCTGCTGATATTTTCTCTAGCAAGGAAGCTAACCTTCTAAGTGTAGATTTTTTTTTCTATGTAATTTAATGGAGACCCAGATGTGGAAAATGGTTTAGACCAAGAAATTAGTATTAGCTTATAAGCCAAACATCCTTAGAAGGATTTTGATGTTTCCTGCCTTGGAAGCACAAAATGCAATATTGGGGTTTCTGGATCTGTATTAGGAGAGGCATTAGTCAATGAACAAATTAGAACTCTATCAGGCAGATCTCATTCTGGCATCACAGCTTGTCTATTTATTATCTCTAAATTAAAATGATATTTGAAAAGATAAAAAGTAATATAAGTATCCATATGGCATTTGGAATCAAAAATTTGCCTATAACTTTGTTGATAGTAATATTGAAATATTCTTTTGCTTTTTGGCCCTTATAAAAAAAATAACAAGCAAAGGAGATGAGACTTTTTTTAAGGGTTTTTCATGTTACAGGGAAGGCCACATATCATGAATGTTTTATATGAGTTATTATGCAGAAATTTTGGATATGAATGGATGAAAATAAACTGATGACATTGTGCTGTGTGATGTATTATGACAACTCCCTCACAAGCCCTTCAAAAATTGTGAGTAAATATCTACGTTTTGCTTTAAGAGTTAGAAGAATAATTTACTCTGGATGGACAGCTTGACTCTCTTACAAACAGAAGATGTTATTTTCTTCCTCCTTTACATCCTGCATGTCCTTGTACAATATATCCTATGATCTAAAATCTTGAGTGGCTGAAAACATTTTGCCAAGCTTCATTTTCTATAGTTTATAGTGTAAGAATTATAGTTTATAAGAATTGAGTCATTATAAACCCTAATTTCTATTAAAAATAAATATTGAATTATAATATTGAATATACATTCTCAAAAACATGCATAGCCTCTGAGACTCTGATGAGACATCCTTTATCCTTTGGAATACTATTGAATTGGTAAACTCCACAAAAATACCACTGTAACTATTCTCTCTATTAGCCTAGACTATCTGGAATAGTACTGGGAAAAGTTATTTTTTATTGATAAATATTCATCTTATTTGACAGAGTGAAGTGACTACATGTTTAACTATGGGTTAGTGAGTCAGTAACAACTGGATGTATGCAAAAAAATAATTTTGATATGATAGTAGGGACTCAGAGTGGCATAAAAAGCACTGATAGACAAGGGTAATCTAATTATAGTATGATATAGATATAGAGTATGTGGTCGCCACTATAAATGGACTTTATTTATGAAGCAATCAGGAACTTGTTGGCATTCTTAAAAGGAGTAGGCTAAGGACTGTACAAGGCAGTGAACATACTAAAAAGGTGATTCTGGTAGTTATATATATATAATATTTATGTTACATATATTTGTATATATATGCATATAATTCCCATACAGGTATATTTTTTTTTGGGGGGGGTGATAAGCAGAGCAAGAAGCTTAGATCACAACTGAGCAAATTTAAATCATACTTTTAAAAATAAATCGTGGCTAGAATCATGTCCATCTCTTGAATATTTTTGAGTAAACATTAGTAAATTTCAGTAAAAAAGAGAGAATATATTTTACAGATTTCATTATAGAGTCATTATATTGTACATTCTACTGGGAGAGGGGTGGTTTAAAGTATGAGTATATTTTGTGCTTAATGTTTTTTTCTCAGCCAACTGTCAAAAGCACAAGATTCTCTGCCCTCAGTGTGGTAAGAATGTTAACCAACACTTACTACCTTGCTTGGCTCCAGTGATGACCTTTGAGGCTAAGGAATAGCCACACTTTGGTTTATATGCCAAAAACTAAAACATCAGGCCCACTCAAGATCTTCCCATTTGTTTAAGGGATAATCTAGGACACTGATAACCCTAAGCCGTTGGCATATTTGAGAAAAGTCATTTATTTTACCATTTTTGAAATTAATTTTAATTTGGTTAGATAAGTTTTATGGATTCTTCTTTAGTAATAAGTTCCAAGCAGGAATCAAATCCAATGTCTTTAAACTTCAATTTTTGACACGCAAGTTAGTTTCTTTAGGGTACAGTTTTTCCTAAAATATAACAACATAAATACTATATAGTTTCTGAAATACAGCTTAGAAGATTCAAAATAATGAAAACTAAAACATGTTTCTCACAATCAAGGATTACAGGCTTCTCTCATTTTGTTATTAATCTGATAATCAGGCAGGCATTAACAGTCAACCAGTCAAATGTAGGTCTTGGAAATGACAAGATCATTTGGCACCTACATGAACCTCGCTGAAAGCGTGGAAATCACAGGGAGTAAAATCTCCTCTGGGTGCTGAGTCCTCATTACACAATTCCAATATCTCGAAATGAAAGGCATCTTAAAACTTTTAAATAACTTATTTTGCAAATGTAAAAAAAAATGTGGAAAGAGGCAAAAGAATTTAGTTTAGAACTTACAAGTCAGCAGTGACATTCAGGACTTCCCTAACATTCAATCAATAAGGTCTATAAATTAATAGATGGATGCCCTCATAAGGTGACTACACATTTTGGAACATAAATAAATAGAATCTAATCGTAAATTTGTTGAAGAAAACCCAATTAAGGCAGTGTGAATGCTAGCATCTTACTACTTATCATAAAGTTAGATACCAGAATATATAATAAACTAATAAAAACTTATTTGTTAAGCATTGGTTTTAAGTTAGAGTAATGCATGACCTTTTCAGAAGAGCATTAAGTGCATTTATTGTTGGTGAATAGCTTATTCCCCTGACTGCTGTACTTCTAAACAATGTACATTTTGGAGGTGAAAAATCTTTTTTTACATCCTGTTACCAAGTGATGCACATTTTGTTCAAGATAACACAGGAATTAAACAAAAAGATGCAATTTCAGATGGAACACAGTACTTGGGATAAGTAGATGGCAGGCAGGTCTCTATAAAACATTGAAAGAACACTAGAGCAATATGGTTTCTTGAGGAAACTTTCATCTAGGTTCTTGTGAGATGTTTTAACATGAAGATGCCTTTTATAACAAAGTTCTAAAAGAACAATAGTTCCAATAAAGACACTATTGTGTCACAGAGCATCAAATTCCCAAGCTCAATAGGGCAAGTGATCAGATATCACTTTGTATACAATTTAACCAAAAATTTGATGTCCTATAATCCTCACAATAATAATTCTAATAGATAAGTTTTATTGGTTTCACGTTTAAACTGGGTTTCCTCATAAACTCTTCCCTGCCCCACTTTCACCTTTTCTAAGCTTGCAAAAGAAATCACAAGAGAGCAAATCACTACATTTTAATGGGCTGTTTTTTGTTGTTGTCATTTTTGTTTATATTTCTCTATGTTCTCCTTGTGTAAATTCTCATCAATATAACTTTCTTGGTTGTATGGAACATATTTTCAAATGCACAAGTAATCATAGTGGTTTACCTTCTTTATTCATTCAAATGAATAATACCCCTATTTCCACTACCTGCCCCATTGTTGTTTTTTTTTTTTTAATGAAAGATATTTGACACATATTCTTCCAAGCTGTCAAAAATTGTGTGGTGAGTAACAAAAAATGGACTAAGAGAATAGAATGAAGTAACTCCATTTTACTGCAATCATGGAAGGTTTTATAGAGAATAGAACATTTAAGTGAAGACATGAAGAATATAATTTAGAAAGAAAGAAATGGCAAATGGAAAATTTTTAATACACAGATAATGGCTGAATCCAAAAAACGATGTTGGAGTAGAAAAAAACACATGTTGAAGGTTTGTTTAGTGATTAGCATTTAGGTTAAGGCTATAAAAATATGTTCACATCAATATTTAATCGTGGTTTTAATTGCATGAAAATGGACTTTAACTTATAAAAATATTTCTCACATTTGAGACTTCATGGATTTCTGAAAAATATTTCAGTGGTTTCACACCACAGAGTTTAGCCAAATTGAGTTAAATTATACCTTACTAATTGAACATTTGATACATCATCATTATAATAAAAAATATAAACATACTCACTGAAGTCAAGTGACAAGTCTGGGTGACCCAGTGACTTTCGAGAATCATAGAATATACTTATATTGATTTATGATTAGCCACTTAAATGAATACACAAAATTTTTAAAAATCCATTTAAAAAAGCCTTTATACCCTATAGCCAGAGCCTATAAAAATCAATTTAAGAAGCACTTTCTCATAGGCAATATAAAGCCATTAGACTTTAAAAGCACAATCCAGGCCAGGACAGTGACCCATGCCTATAATCCTAGCACTCTGGAGGCTGAAGTGGGAAGATTGCTTGAGTTTAGGAGTTCTAGACCAGACTGAGCAAGAATAAGACCCATCTCTACTGAAAAATAGAAAAACTAGGCAGGCGATGTGACAGGATCCTATAGTCCCAGCTACTTGGGAGCTGAGGCAAGAGAGTTGTTTGAGCCCAAAAGACTATGGTTGCTGTGATGATTCCATGGCACTCTGCCCAGGGTGATATAGTGAGACTCTTTCCAAAGAAAGAACGAAAGTAAGAAGGAAGGAAGGAAGGAAGGAAGGAAGGAAGGAAGGAAGGAAGAAAGGAAGGAAGGAAGGATCAAATAGGTACTTTCAGAAGAAATATTCCAGAGAATTTCATCTTAAGAGATACTGGTGAACTTTTCAAATAATTCATTCATGAAATTATTTTATCCATAATTATATTACTAAGGTCCTAGGTTCCATTTAGGTGCTAGGTGCTGGAGAGACAAAAATGAATACATAGTTCTGTCATAAAGAAGCTCAAAGTCTAGTTAGGGAAAAGTCCTGCTGACATGCAAGAATAACATATGGACATGTAGTGGAGGAAAATTGACAGTACATGCCATTTATCCTAGCTTGGGACCAGAGAAGACTGAATGACTAACTAAGGATTAAATAGTGAATAGAAGTTATGTTTAAGGATGTGTTTGGGCATGAGTGTGTAGGGGTAGGGGTGGGGCATTTAAGAAGAAAGCATGGCATAAATAAATGTTCCTTTGATATTACTAAACTGAAAATATTGAAGTAAGGCTGTTTGGCAATAAGACTGAAAATGCAGAGAACAACTAGATCTCTGTGGATTTACTAAATTGGTGTTAAGTTGCCGAATTAGTCTGTAAACCACAATGAGCTCTAAGATCATGAAAAGCAAGGAACAACATAGTTGACCTGGCATTTTAGTAACATAACACTGAGGAGAATAGCACAGAGGGGAAAGAGAGGACTATTATAATATTATTCAGAGTGATGAAGAGTCTTAAGGTTAGAACATTGGTAATAGAAATGGAAAACTGAAGTATAAAACTTGTATTTAAGAATTAAAATTAGTATGCCATAGACTAGACATGAGGATTGACTTAAAAGAGAAAATTAAGGATAGATTATTTTGCAACCCTCTGGGATATAGATATATTGAGATTGAGAATATACAAAGAGAAAAAAACACAAGAAAATGATGAATTTCTCATTTTTAACATGATTGTGCAGGGCCTGACAGATAGCCAAAGACTCTATTGGGAAATGAATTACAAACCTGGAGTGTGGGTTAATGCTGTGGCCTATAAATACAATTTTCAGATTCAACAATTCAGCAGTTGAAAGATTTGGTGATGATGTGTAAGACGGATGCAATTTTTTTTTTTTTTTTTTTTTTTAAATACAGGGAGCCAGTTTCTCTCCAAAGTTCTTTAAAATAATATCTCATTTAAGACACAGAAGGAATTTATTGAATAGGCACATATGAATATATTGATAACAGGTGTCAAGAGGCAAATTGCTCAAGGTCGAACAGCTAGTTGGAGTTGGAGGCCAAACCCAACCTCAGCAAATCTAAATCCAGGTGCTGAAAAGTGCCATTGGCAATAGCAGAACCCCAGGAGACCTCAGCATGTAGTGTTTTGTATTTATTATTTTGTTAGAAATTGCACCTCTGAGCAAAACAGAGATATAGAGATTTATGGCAAACTAAGAGTTGTAGAGTCCCAGTGGTAAAGAGACTGGAGAAGAAAACAGTGATCAGGTATGTAATTGTAACCTAGGAGCAGGTAAAAAGGCATCATTCATTTGGAAAACTGAGAGGAGACATTCATGAACTACTTCAAAATCTTGTTTCTGTGGATTCTGAAATTTAAAGGATAATTATAATTGGTAAGGTAGTAATTGATGTGACTATTAAGTACTTTTTTTGAAGTTCAGAAATGGCAGAGAGACTCAAAGAAGAAAAGCTTTGATTTGTATTTATGCAAAACTGCTTGGTTGCATGACTTTTGAATGTGCCTTCCCTAAATTCAATTTATTCTACCAGGTATGTCCAAACCATGGCCCATGAGGTGCATGCAGATTATGTAAGTACTGTTTAGCTTATCTTTGGTGCTAGATATCATGAAAATTATGCCCGGACCATTTTTGTTTGCGCATCAGCTTTTGCTAATGTTTGTGTATTTGATGTGTGGCCCACCACAACTCTTCTTCCAGTGTGGCAAAGAAATGTCTATAAATTTGGAAATACAACCAGTTATCACCATCTCTTTAGTTCCGACTAGACTCGACTCATCTCCGTCATGTAACCAACCCCCTTGCTTTTGTCTTTGCCTATCTACAATCTACTGTTCATAGAGCAGCCAGAGTAATGCTTGGAAAGTATCAATAAAATCATGTTATATTCTTGCTCAAAATTCTCCATTGGCTTCCTGTGATGCGGAATATAAAATCTAAAATCTTCATCATGGTCTACATGGCCTTTCTGATCTGATCCTTTCTACCTCCATGATTTTACACCTTAACGATGCTTTTCTACAGTAGTCTTTCCCCAAATGTTCACAAAAATTTCTCCCTTTACTTCCTTTAGATTTCAGCACAAATGTCACCACCTCCAGAGAGAACATCCTTGAGAAAAATAAGATAACTTTCCCATTACTCTCTATCCCTCTTGTTGTTTCTTATTTTTGTCACATCACTTTTCATTAAAATTATATCATATTGTATTATAATCATATTATTATTTATCCTAAAATATAAATTCTTCTGGTCCTTTCAGCTACAACAGAGCCTTGCACAGAATTACACTATAAAATATATGCTAAATAAATGGACAAACTAAGGAAAAGATATTTATAGCAATGCTATACATTGCTCAACAAAAAAAAAAAAAAAAAAAAAGGTGGGTGGGAACTTGGTTTTTTTATCAGTTTTTTTTTTTTTTCAATTGGGAAATAATTTTCCATGGTTATATTGAAGAAATTCTATTACCAGAATGTCAAAGAGACAATATGAATTAGAGAAATTAATAATCAATTTATTATAGTCACTTCACCAGGATTGAGAGCATTAAGGATGCAAAAGAAAGCTATAGTCCCATTTTCTCCTTCTTACCCTTCTTAGAAATATTTCTAAAGACAAGGTTGACTATGGTCCTCTAATTTTGTCATTTACATCAATTTAGAAAGTAATTATAAGGTTGAAGATTTTGGTTCAACTCCATAAAACATCACTAAGTTCCTGAGTGCCAAGGACTGTGCTACATACCAACAGCTAAGTGTCATTTGAAAGAAAGGAATGTGATGGGCTAAAATACCATATTTGTTCTCACGTCACACAGGGTGTATTTTTAACCAAAGTGAATGCAGCAGGGAATAAAAGAAGCAGCTTTTATCCATCTTATAATTTATATGAAAACATGACTTGTTGTTTACCACAGTGTTCATTAAGTGCATCAGCTATGATGCAATGGATTTCTCCAACACAATGAATATATTCAGCTGAAAATTACCAGAGCAGCCCTTTTATAGAATGATAATGCCTGTGAGAAATACAGCAGTAATCCATTCAGTTAAATGTCTGCCCATAGATTTGGGTATTGTTTTAACAGCCCACATGCTTTCTGCAATTTCAAGCTTGCTCCATATTTATTTATCAGCTTATTGTCCCTATACAGAAAGTTTTATCATCCCTTAGACCCTGTAAAAGAACTGGTAATTAACCTTTTCTTGTTACACTAATATAGAATTTGACTCTGAAATAATTTAGCACGAGAACAAATGGAACACTGACTTTTCTTGGGGGGTTTGTTACTTGAAAATGGAATGTGTATTTTCCCCAACAATTTTCTTAATTTCTCCACCTCAATGAAAGAAATCTGGTAGACTTTATTCTGTTACCTCTGTGAACAATGAGAATTTATAAGCTAGGGACTTTATTTAGTGGTCTGATTTCTCTGAAATTTCAAAGTTTTTTTTTTTTTTTTTAAAGTCCTGAAGACCCTCCCCTTCCAAACCATCTGGAGGTCAGCCTTAAGTTTGTTTGATCACTCTGAATTATTATTAGTCTCACGTTTTTATTTCAATTTTAACCTGTTGCATTATCCCTGGATATGCCATAATAAATGCAGCTAGGTCGCAGGATCTCAATTTAATAGGTTTTAGAATTTGAACGGGACAAAAGGAGAACATCTTTATTTTTAATTAGCCTCAAACTGACACTTGGTGTTTCCTCCCATTGTTAATACGCTTAACCAACTGGAGTCCTATCAGCAATGCCTGTGACTTCATCACCAGTAATTTTAAAATCACCTCCAGGTTGCATAGATATCTCAAGAGGTTTCTTGAGATGATTATCACTACTTTGAAATTATAGTAGTTATTTTGAATTCTGTTAGATTTTATACAATGTGTACATAAAAAAAATTCATATTACTGTATCATATTTATTAATATTTTGATAAACTATTTTAATATAGTTGGCTTGTTTTGTAATTTTGCCTCCTGTATTTTGTGTTTGAAAGCATTATTCTGAGGAGGGGTTCTATAGATTTCATCAGACTCTCAAACGTGTCTATTACTCATAACTAACTCCACAGGTAGATTGGGGATATCTCCAGGTTTTAATCTGTAATATTTTTATTACTGAGCAGTTCACCAAGAAAATTCCAGAATTGGGATAGATCTTCTAAACCTTTTGCACATCAATTAGCTCATGATACTGTTGGCAGAGTTAACAGTTCAGCCAGTCATTTAGGGATAAGTGTTTTTTGAGCTTTTTATGACTATACAGAATTGCATAAAGGAAACACAACATCACTCTTGGAGACAAATAGAAAAGCACACTTTAACTTCTTAGGAAATTGCAATTGTAATGTTTCAGTGAAAAACAAAACAATCAATTAGCAAGCTAATCATCAACTCCAGCTAAGTGGCTAGGATGGATTGTAGCTGGGATGGATTGCTGGTCTGCTTTCTTGCTCAGAGGACTTCAATTTTTTCCCTAATGTTAGCTTCTTACACAAATCTTTCTCTCTTGCAATCTCTGCCTGTAATCTCATCTGCCTATCCTAAATCTGGCTATCCTAAATCTCGTTTCACCCGGCTTTTTGCAACTTCCCATATTTTGCAAAATGGTAACTAATCAATCTCTTAATAGAAGTGACATTGAAGGGGAAAAAACAACACAAAAGAAACTCTCTTTACATCCTCTTCTGCTACTGAATATTTACTGAACACTGCTGGGTGTGAGGCACTGTGGAATGAGTAAAGAATAAAGCATCTACTGCTCTTCAACACCCTTGCAAACACTCTTGTACCCTCCTCTTTTGCTCCCTACTGATCTCATGCATTTTAACAGACACCATAATTTCTGAATTTTAAAAGTGACCCTAGTGTAAAATGCTATTTTTAACTAGAAGTGTGATTGGCTTAATGTTCTCTCTAGGGGGCCGCACACCAACTATCTGAAAAGTGGTTGGTCTTTATAATGGGGAAACTTTAATGCTCCCCATGTTCTCAGCCTAATGCCTGCTCATCATTTCATTGTTTAGTGCAGGCACCCTCAAACTTTTTAAACAGGGGGCCAATTCACTGTCCCTCAGACCATTGGAGGGCCAGACTATAGTTTTAAAAAAAAACAAAAAACTATGAGCAAATTCCTATGCACACTGCACATATCTTATTTTGAAGTAAAAAATAAAACGGGAAGAAATACAATTCACACCACTTCATGTGTCCAGCGGGCTGCAGTTTGAGGACGTCTGGGCTAGGGTCTGGTCAGTTGTCACAGATTCACTGAAGATTTGTCCACTTGTTTGTTTTTTGTTTGTTTCTTTGTTTTGTTTGGGTAGTTGGTTTTATTCTGACACCTTTTAGAACTCACCACACAACTGTTTGAAAGATAATTATGTTCTAAATAATAATAATAATAAAGATAATTATATTCTAGAATTTTGACTTTCATTGCTAAGGTATGAACAGCAGGCAAATGTAAAAAATATTCAAAGTTGCTGATATTTTGTTCCTTTCAAGGTTTGGTATAACATTTTCAGGGCACAGTATTATCTTCTTTCTTTGTGGGACTAACTTCAAACCCAGATTGACCATGTGTATTGTTATGGACCTCCACTATCTGTTGTCCATGTGTAACTCTAAGTCCTCATCCAAAAACAATACAGCCTGTTCATCCTACCCTAAATTCGAACTTTGTTTCCTTAAACACGGATCAATTTTTACAAATCTCTTCTTACGTGCACTGAACTAGGTGTGGACGTGGATACAAAGATGAAAAATAATACAGGCTCTTCCATCCAGGTGTAACAACCCAGAATCTTCTCCATCAGCCATTCAGGCTGGTAGGGAAAACATATCTGCTTACAAGTGACTGTAAAACACCAAACTAACCATTAGACATAAGAGATTGCTAATGGACGCAAAGAACTCTTGCTGCATCTAGAAAAAAAAATTAGAAATAGTTGGGGGCTCCAGGGATGCTTCATGAAGAGGTAACATCGAAAATGAATCTGGAAACCTGGAATGGTCTTTGATATGTAGAGGTGAGTGAGAAGAATGGTAATCACCTAACATAAAAATAAATATTTTTATGACATAAAAATGGTATAAAGGGAGGAGCAGGTAGCTGCATGATCTGGTGCCTGGACCATGTATATGTGAAGGAAGGAGAAAAGAGGGATACTTTTCCCCCCAAAATTAGATAGTTTCAAAAACCAGGTCTTGTTTTTATGGATATGTAATTACAAATAGTAACTTTATTAAATAATGTTTTACTATTTAGAGGCACTATAAGGGCAGTGGTAATAATTACTAAGTAAAGATGAACTAAAATAAATTCATTTAGTATTTAAATTAAAATATCACAGTCAAACCATCCAGCAATTAACATATTAATGCTAAACTCTTTTGCATATATCTTCTCTGATTTTTATTTGCATATACCTGCAGGCATGCATTTGTGGGCTTTGCAGCTAACATGAGATTACACTGTACATGTTGTTTTGTAAACTAACTTTTTTAAATTAATAATTCCCATATTTCCATTTTAATAAATATTTATATTATCTAAAATTAGGCTGTATTCAAATTTCCCCAAGAAGCTACCTTCATAGCTCTTTTATCCACACTAGAATCCCATTTAGAACTGTGCATTTCCCTTTCGGTTTTGTGTATAAAGACTCTTTTTCATTTTTTTTTAAATTTGTAAAATTTTTTGAGACTATCTCACGCTGCAGGTTGGAGTGCTCTACATGGCTTACTGCAGCCTTGAACTCCTGGGCTCAATCAACTCTACTGCCTCAGCCTACCAAGTAGCTAGAACAATTGACATGTGCCACCATGCCCATTGAATTTTTATTTACTTTTTAAATTTTCTGTAGAGACAGGGTCTTACTATGTCACCCAGGCTAGTCTCAAACTTCTGTGCTCTAATGATCTTCCCACTTGGGACTCCCAAAGTGTTGCAATTACAGGTATGAGACATCAAGCCCAGTCAACACTCTTTTTAACACATAAGGCTAAAATGTATCTTAAATTATTTTTCTTAGTTTTGATATCATACTTACCCAAATAAGAATATTTACATTGCTTGAGTATATGTAATTTTTGAATCAGTAGCTCTGCCTCTTTTGTTTCTCATATGGCTACCATTACCAGTAAAAAATCCATTCTGTTACATTAATCTATACATGGTACATGGAAAATAAGGTCACTTTGCACTCTCAAGAAGGACTACAAAGGTCATGAAGAAAGTTTGTTGGCACTTTCTTTTTTGTGTGTGTTCATGATTCACTTTCTAGACAAGAAATTGACTCTTTTGTATATTAATTAATATTTAATTAGTTCAGAAACTGTAAAAGACTTAGATATAGCCAGTCCTGAGCATACTCAATCATACATACATATGTATATTCATATCTTATGTTTCATGAAGACTGACATTTACACAAAATTAAAGTGAATTTTGTGTTAAGACACACAATTTGAACCATGCAGTTCCCATAGACTTTGCTTAGAAAATGTTGTTTGTTTCTCACCCTCAATACACATGCTTACTATTTTCAGCATAATTTAATTGTGGTTGAAATTGTGGTGGCAACTATCCTCAAAATTGCTGTCATTTTGCTCCTTGCCATGAAGTTTCATTCTGGGTACTCCCTTTGTCTGAGAATTCTGCAGTCTTAACAAATAAGCAGAAATGTTCTTGCTTTTTCAAGCTGCACTAGACAAAAAGGAAAGAGGAGAAAAAATGGGCTTTTGCAAGAGGATTGAATTTTATATGTATCCAAAACTCATTTCCTTTCTGGCTTTAGTGAATGAAAGGGCATTTTCAAAGTCCTGCAATACCAAGTGTTGTTTTTTATCATTTTAACATAGGGAGGAAATTCAATAAAAAACAAGCTGAGATGAAGTACAATTATGCTTAGACCTGGCTCTAGACTGTGTTTGGCATTCCTCAACAGGTTCTTTTTTTGTGATAATATATAAGTTCTATTCAATTTCCTCAGCTTTATATTGTGGTATTTAACAGTTTTGTGCTATTTGGATTGTTAAAATATATTATTTCTTTCTGCTAAAAAGCTTAAAATAGTACTAAAATTTGAATATATAAGATAGAGGTAGAAACAAGACAGTCCTTAAAAGTGTTGACTCTGACTTCAGCAGTTCCTAAGTGGTTATGAGATGTTGTTCTACTGCAGTGCAGAACTGCAGGCTTCAGCTACTAAAATATGTGCATTTTTTTCATTAAATGTTTATTGCACATCTACAATGTGTTAAGCTTGGAATAGACAGCAGTGAATAGAAAAGGAAAAAAGAAATCCCCACTTTATATACTTTATATTTTCCTTAGGTGTGTGTTGTGATGTGGGAAAGGCATAGGGTAACAATAAGGAAACAATGGAGGGAAAGGAAAGGTATAAAATTAACTCTATTGGATTTGAGGAAGTGCTGAAGAGATGCCTAAGGAATATGCAGGGAATGACTGTGGACAGTTGCCAGGATGGTCTTCATTTGATGGCGTCCTAGTGGGTACTTGCAGAAATGTCTCTCTCTAGCTCATGAACCTGAAGAAGGCAAAAAAGATTCATGTAAACAGAATGAGATGGTCATGACTTAAATCCTCAGGGAAGTTCAGAATTTTGTTGTTTGGTCTCAATGCATGTACAACAATGTCAACCACTGAGTCTTCTTCTCAAGACACTCAAACACAAAATCTTCATTTGTGTCCAAATAACCTATAATTTCTGTTTTTTCATAATCACTGTTAGAAAAAGGCTAGTATATGACGACAGGAGATACAAAACATGCCTAAGAGTGTTTTTTGTATTAAATAGGTAGCTCTTGAGAAAGCAAAATTATGCTTATGTATTTATGGATGTTTATTGTAGAATCTTACCGAGTAAGTGTCCCTTCACTAGGTAGCTAATAGCATCTGGTTCAACTTGCATTAGAGACAGAAACTCCTTTTTTGTATTCCTGGCTACATGGCCAAGTGTCCTATTTTGAACACTTTCTTCTGTGGCATAACTGCTATTTTTTTTTTTTTAGAGACAGTCTCACTTTATCGCCATTGGTAGAGTGGTGTGGCATCACAGCTCACAGCAACCTCCAACTCCTGGGCTTAGATGATTCTCTTGCCTCAGCCTCCCAAGTAGCTGGGACTATAGGTGCTATAGGTGCCTGACACAATGCCAGGCTATTATTTGTTGTTATTGCAGTTTGGCCAGGGCCAGGTTTGAACCTGACACCCACCATATATGGGGCCAGCGCTCTACCCACTGAGCTATCGGCGCCACCCAACATAACTGCTGTTCTAAGGAAATACTTCTTCATGTTGAGTTTGGCCCTTTGTAACTTGAGATCCTATATGTTTATTCTTTATTCCCTTTTTGGTGAGAACATTGTGATGCCAGAAAACTCAACTTTTGTGCAAGATTAAACACTAACTAGCTTTATTGTTATGATGATTTATGTAACATTCTTTGGATTTAAATTGTAACATGAGCAATACAGCAAGTCAATCCCTTTTTTACCTGACAGCTGATCACTTATCTGATAGCTGCCATGCCCACTTCCTATCTCTATGTGAATTTTTACAGCCTGAACAAAGTCCATTATTCTTTATTAGAATATATTGGGGATTAAAGAAGAGTCTAAAGAGGGTAGTGGGTAGTAACTTTTTAAGGACATTGAATTTTTTTAGATGACATTATGTTTCTCTTTTTGGTATAAGATGAGGCAACAGTCACTTAGATGTTGACTTCCTGTGAGCTAATTTTGTTACCTAGTCCATAAATTTCCCAGATTTACTAAAAATTTGTATTTTTCTAACTGACATTGTTTACTACAAGAAAAGTTTTTTCCTAAAGAGATGTTAAAGAAAGAGAATCTTCCTATGTCTGGGCCCAATTTCATAGTCAACCCAACATATTGCCTATCATGGATAGTTAATTAAGCTTTCAGCCTTTTAAATTATTATTGTGAATAATGGTAATTACTAAGCATTGTTAATGTTTAATTTTCTAATTTTAGCCTCCTTGGCTGAAATTTCAAATCTTTGACTCATCTGGCTCCATACCATTGCTTGAACCACATCTCCACCCTCCACAAACCTAAACCTTCGACATAGAGCCTGTATCCACCCTGAACTCTCCTGGTGTGAGATGCATTTTTGCCTTTGTACCATTGCCCCATCCTAGAAGGAAGGGTCTACTCTTGGCTAGTCTTCCTTCCATGTATAACTAAATTTTCACCTTTGTGAGAAAACCTTTCCTGATCACTGCCATATGTTTAAATCTATAATCTCTGAATTCAGAAGTTCTATAATCCACTTTTATGGACATGCCCACCAGCCCCAAGGAGTCAGTAAGTTCCTTTGAGCAACACTGATCTTTCATAGTGAACATGGTAACAAACATCTGCTCCAGTTTCTACCTAGCACACCTAGGGGCATGCACATAGGAGGGGGAAACCAAGAAGAAGATTCAGGGACATCCCGTTCTCCACAATGGAGACATTACTGGCCTCAGAATTGGAACTCAGAACCCAAGAGAGCTTGAGGCAGCATCTCAGGTTTTCTTTTCCAATAATCTTCTGACTCATTTCTAATTGACTGTGGTCCTTTCATTTCAGCTGCATCAATCTTCTGTTTGGGGGTACTATAGAGTCAAGAGGGGTCAGTGTACAGTCCAGAGGAGCAGAGAAAGGAGCAAGGACACTGGACAGGATGTGCCTTGGCTGGACTGTGGAATCCATGCTGTAATTAAACATAATTTCAGTAACAGGGCAGGGCTTTGTCAGATAAATTACGTTCAGTTTGGATTCTTAGCATTTTCTCTCCTGGGCGAACATCAGAGATAATTTGTTTCATTAAAACAAAAAGACATGTGTTTTTCAGCTGGTATATAAATGTTATTCCAAGTAATACCAAATAATTTATAGCAATGTAGAGCTTGAAGATCATCTAAGTCAGTGTTTTAGTTTTCCAGATAGAGAGGCAAATAAAATCTACTCATGACCATTCTCCAGGGAATGCTGGAGCTGAGATTTGTGGGCTTTTTTTTTTTTTTTTTTTGTTGTTGTTATTGTTGTTTGTTTTACTAAAAAGACATGAAAGAAACAAAGATAAAATAGCCAAATCAGAAAACAAATTTGATTTAATATAATTAATATTTAAAATATATTATTAAAAATTTTCTGACCAATTGACCAGATATCAAGGAACATGCATCTTCCTGATTTTTATATGTTTTAAGAGAAAACTTATTTGTGAGTGGAAAATTTTCATTTTTTTCTTTTTTTTGCATGTGACTAGTATAATCCCCAAAGATCATCTGTAAGTAAGTCTCTAATGAAAACTAAAACCATCAAGTGTGTTCCTTGGAGAAATTCCAAAGGACCATAACCTGAGTCCAAAAGATAGTTTTCCTTTCCCATTGTTGAAGTCAGGGCTGGTTTTATTTATTTATTTATTTTTTATTTATTTATTTATTTTTTTTTTTCATTTTCTATTCTCAGCTCCAGCATCAAGTAAACTAGAGAAACACCACATTTGAAAGTGAGTTTGGAATCTGTACTTCTGGTTTCCTCAGGCTCACTGTACATTAGTAAGTCCATCATTACCATACTTCTGACCTACAAAGAAAAAATGGTCTCTCTCCTCTGCATTTCAGAGCCCGTGTGAAGTTGGAATACGAGAAAGACTCCTGAGCTTCAGTCAGCAATATTTCCTCTCTCTCCTGCCTGAGTCCTGCCACCAGGACTGCAAATCTCACTCACTGTCATCATGTGTGATGAAAATTGCTCTTAGACTCTAAACTTATTAGGATGTTGGTTAATTTCTGTCTTCAAAAAATAATCAATACAAGGGAAGTGAGGCATTGAGAGCTTAAATTTCACTCATTCATATCACACTCAGTTCTTATGTTTCCTTTTATTTACTAGGGGTTTAGAACTTCTGGGTCTAATTAACTTTCAGGCCACAAATCTATATTCCATTCCCACCCTGAGCCAGGACACCTTCCTCTTTTTGAAAATGCATACTCTCCACCTAATGCCTCACATTGATTCTGCAAAGGCAGACATTTTTATTCCCATTCTACCAATGAGAAGAATGAAGTCACTCGAGGCTGTATCTGTCGTGTCCAAGGCTATATGCCTAACTGGTGACAGATGGAAGTGATGAATCTAAAACTTGCTGACCCTCACACTTTGCAGTCTCCTATTCATTGTTTCTAAATTTCACCACAAAGTAGGTTTTTGGTGACCTACTTTGGACATTCAGATATTTGTTCATATTTACTTAAGAAATCTGGCCAAGGGCAACCTCAAACTAAATGATAAAATAACCTACTTCCCTATCCCCACCTCTTAACATTTCTCTTCTCCATTACTGCTAGTTTGTTTTTCTTACCTTTATATTTGAAAAATTAACACTGACATTAAAGAATTTGCTTTTCAAAACTCATAGTATATTTTTCCATTTGTTAACATCTTCAGCTATTTCTTTTCTTAAAGTTTCATAGTTCTCTTTATAGAGATTTTTCACGTCCTTTGTTAGGTATACTCCCAAATATTTAATCTTCTTTGGCACTACTGTGAAAAGAATAGAGTCCTTGACTGTTTTTTTGGCTTGGCAATTATTGGTATATATAAAGGCTACAGATCTATGGGTGTTGATTTTGTAGTCTGAGACATTGTTGTGTTCCTTGATCACTTCTAAAAGTTTTGTAGTAGAATCCCTGATGTGTTCCAGGTATACGATCATATCATCTGCAAAGAGTAAAAGTTTGATCTCTTCTGAACCTTTGTGGATACCATTGATTGCCTTTTCTTCCCTAATTGCAATGGCTAAAACTTCCATTATAATGTTAAAGAGGAATGGAGACAATGGGAAACCTTGCCTGGTTCCTGATCTAAGTGAAAATGATTTCAATTTAATTCCATTCGATACGATATTGGCTATGGGTTTGCTGTCGATGGCCTCTTTAGTTTAAGAAATGTCCCTTCTATACCGATTTTCTTAAGTGTTCTCATCATGAAGGGATGCTGGATATTATCAAAAGCTTTTTCTGCATCAATTGAGAGAACCATATGATCTTTATTTTTCAGTTTGTTTATGTGCTGAATTACAGTTATAGATTTGCATATATTGATGAGCCTTGAGACCCTGGGTAAATCCATCTTTGTCATGGTGTATCCTTTTTTTGATCTGTTGTTGGATTCTGTTTGTTAGGATCTTATTGAATATTTTTACATCAATATTCATTAGTGATATTGGTCTATAATTTTCTTTTCTTGTTGGGTCTTTACCTTGCTTAGGGATCAAGGTGATGTTTGCTTCATTGAATGTGTGGAGTAATATTCCTTTTTTTTCCTATACTTTGGAAGAGGTTTAGTAATATAGGTACTAGTTCTTCTTTAAAGGTTTGGTAGAATTCTGACATGAAGCCATCTGGTCCTGGGCTTTTCTTTTTAGGGAGATTTTGTAAAGTTGATGCTATTTCAGAACTTGATATAGGCCTGTTCAACATTTCCACTTTGTTTTGGCTAAGTCTTGGTAGATGGCATGCTTCCAAGTATTGGTCGATTTCCTTCACATTTTCGTATTTCTTAGAGTAAAGTGTCTTGTATTATTTGTCAGGATTTTTGAATTTCTGAGGGGTCTGTTGTTATTTCATCGTTACCATTTCTGATTGATGAAATTAGAGATTTTACTCTTTTTTTCCTGGTTAGGTTGGCCAAAGTTTTATCTATTTTATTGACCTTTCCAAAAAACAAACTTTTGGATTTATTGATCTGTTGTATAATTCTTGTGTTTTCAATTTCATTTAATTCTGCTTTGATTTTGGTTATTTCTTTTCTGCTGTTGGGTTTGGGGTTGGAATGTTCTTCCTTCTCCAGTTGCTTAAGATGTCCCATTAAGTTATTAACTTCCTCTCTTTCCGTATTCTTGAGGAAGGCTTGCAGTGGTATAAATTTCCCTCTTAGGACTGCCTTTGCAGTATCCCAGAGGTTTGGATAATTCATGTCTTCATTGTCATTTTGTTCCAAAAATTTGGTAATTTCATTCTTAATCTCATCTATAATCCATTTATCCTTCAACATAAGGTTATTTAGCTTACATGTTTTTATATGGGTATGCAGGTTCCTGTTGTGTTGCTCATGGCTGGGAAGAATCAACATTGTTAAAATGTCTATACTACCCAAATGAATATATAATTTTAATGCAATTCCTATTAAAGCTCCATTGTCACATTTTAAAGATCTTGAAAAAATAATACTCTGTTTTATATGGAATCAGAAAAAACCTCAAATAGCCAAGACATTACCCAGAAATAAAAACAAAGAAGGAGGAATCATGCTACCAGACCTGAGACTGTACTATAAATTGATAGTGATCAAAACAGCATGGTACTGGCACAGAAACAGAGAAGTAGATGTCTGGAACAGAAAAGAGAACCAAGAGATGAATCCAGCTATTAATACTTACCATTATTTGATCTTTGACAAGCCAATTAAAAACATTCAGTGGGGAAAAGATTCCCTATTTAACAAATGGCACTGGGTGAACTAACTGGCTACCTGTAGAAGAGTGAAACTGGACCCACATCTTTCAGCATTAACTAAGATAGACTATCACTGGATAAAAGATTTAAACTTAAGACATGAAACTATAAAAATACTTGAAGAAAGTGCAGGGAAAACTCTTGAAGGAATCGGCCTGGGTGATTATTTTATGAGGAGGACTCCATTTTATTTTATTGAAGCAGTATCAAAAATATATTAGGTGGACGTGCAACAACTAAAAAGCTTCTGCACAGCCAAGAACATAGCAAGTATAGCAAGTAGACAGCCCTCAGAATGGGAGAAAATATTTGTAGGTTATACCTCCAAGAAAGGTTTAATAACCAGAATCCACAGAGAACACAAACATATTAGCAAGAAAAGAACAAGTGATCCCATCTCAGGGTGGGCAAAGGACTTCCCTAAATAAGACAGATGCATGATCTACAGACACATGAAAAAAAATGCTCTTCTTCCTTAATCATCAGAGAAATGCAAATCAAAACTACTTTGAGATATCACCTAACCCCAGTAAGAGTAGCCCACATAACAAAATTTCAAAACCAGAGATGTTGGGGTGAATGTGGAGAAAAGGGCACACTTCTACACTGCTGGTGGGAATGCCCACTAATACGTTCCTTCTGGAAGGATGTTTGGAGAATACTTAGGAACCTAAAAATAGCCCTGCCATTTGATCCTATAATTCCTTTACTAGGTTTATACCCAGAAGACCAAAAATCACAATATAACCAAGACATCTGTACCAGAATGTTTATTGCAGCCCAATTCACAATTTCTAAGTCATGGAAGAAGCCCAAGTGCCCATCAACCCATGAATGGACTAGCAAATTGTGGTACATGTATACCATGGAATATTATGCAGCCTTAAAGAAAGATAGAGACTTTACCTCTTTCATGTTTACATGGATGGAGCTGGAATATATTCTTCTTAGCAAAGTATCCCAGTAATGGAAGAAAAAGTATCCAATGTACTCAGCCCTACTGTGAAGCTAAATTGTAGCTTTCACATGAAGGCTGTAACCCAACTATAGCACAAGACTATGGGGAAAGGGCCAAGGAAGGGGAAAGGAGGGGGGAGGTTAGGGTGGAGGGAAATTAATGGTTTGTGCCACACATTTGGTGCATTTTAGAGTGGTTACATGAAAAAATTAATAAATTCATAATAAAAATTTCTACATAAAATAATTTAAAAAAAAAGGGGGGGGGGATGTCCTT
>CAUYPK010017535.1:0-14554 GCA_963574355.1 Loris lydekkerianus
CATCTAGATGTTGGGAAGAGGGTGCAACGAGGGTTTCCATGAAGGTGCTGAAGGGAGTGAAGGAACAGAATGGTGTCTTAGAAAGTTCTATGGACCTAGTAAAGGAATTATAGCCCAAGTGCCCATCGACCCACGAATGGACTAGCAAATTATGGTACATGCATACCATGGAATACTATGAAGCCTTAAAGAAAGATGGAGACTTTACCTCTTTCATGTTTACATGGATGGAGCTGGAACATATTCTCCTTAGCAAAGTATCTCAGGAATGGAAGAAAAAGTATCCAATGTACTCAGCCCTACTATGAAGCTAAATTATAGCTTTTACATGAAGGCTATAACCCAACTATAGCATAAGACTATGAGGAAAGGGCCAAGGAAGGAGAAGGGAGGGGGGAGGTTTTGGTGGAGGGAGGGTAACAGGTGGGGCCACATCTATGGTGCATCTTAGAATGGGTACAGGTGATTGCACTAATGTACACAGCTGTGATTTAACAATAATAAAAAAAATTTAAAAAAAAGAGCAGAGGGATGTGTGTGCTCATCATTTCTTCTGACAAAATTACTCTCAACTCCATCTAGTAATCTTCAAGTAGAAGTCAATTGTTTCCAGTCTCTTTTTCCATGGGTGATTGCTATGACAATCAAATGAAAAATATGTTTTGGAAAAATTGTCTCTAATTCAAACTTTTGGATAAGTGCAATCATAGTCTCACAGTCCTAAGTAATTCTGAGATGAATCTTTTAGTGAAATGTAGAAAGTTTTGAAATGAGGGGTCAGTCTGGAGGGGAAAACAGGTGCACAGGGATAGTCACAAGACAGTAATTCTTATCCACAGTTGTGCCAGGGAAATTCCTCCACTGTTTGTGAACAGTCTGGTGGTTTCTATGTTTTGGATAATCAGATGATTACATATACTTATTGAACCTGACATTTTTCTCTTCCTACATCCCACTGAGATACCATTGATGTCTTCAGAAGGATAAGACTTTGACACTTCCTTTTTCCTTTAGATGGCAACTGGTTCAATCAATAATTTAAGCTATTCTGTGTGTTCTGTAAGTGAATATCCAGTTGTAGTATTTCCAAATCAAGGCTCCTCTTCCTTTTGGCTAAATTGTTAATATAAGCCACACAATAATACTCTCTTAGGTTCATGATCGCGTGATAACTCACTGAGATAATTTTAAAAATCACTTTTTTTCTTTTCTTTTTTTTGAGACAGAGTCACCCTGGGTAGAGTGCCATGGCATCATAGCTCACAGCAAATCCTTGGGCTCAAGTGATGCTTCTGCCTCAGCCTCCCAGCTAGCTGGGATACAGGCACCATGGTGTACAAGAAATCATCTCTTGGATTATTTGCTTAAACAACCTTTCTTAAAAATATACATATGGGGGGGTGTTTAGAGTTATGTCTATACTTAAGTGTTGAGGGGACTGGATTTAAAACGATTACTTAGTTTCCAGGATTCTGTATTTCAAGTGTTGCAGTATAGCCTCATTCTTTCCCTGAACTAGATTTTTAAATGGAAGAAATAACATGAGCTTTCAGCTGAGGGTGCCTTATTGCTCACAGATAAAGGATAAATCAGGACGGTTTTAATCATGCTGAGTTGTACCCTTAGAATTCCCTACAATTCTAGGTGACTCCATTGACAGTGACAAATGAAAACCAGTTTCCACACACCACTGGACTGTGTACCATCCTAACTGGGGCACATTTAGTAGTAAGTAAGTAAGGGAATAAATGTTCCTGTACTTTTCTATCAGCAGACTTTTAGTGTTCTTGTTATTGCTATTGTTGTTTTCTTGGTTTGGGGGCTTTCTCTTTTTTTTTTTTTTTTTTTTGGTTTTAAGCTACAAATCTACAGATGATAAGAAAAAGAAAAAAAAACACATAAATTAATACAAGTTCTCTGAATATGAATGCTAACAGTCTTCTGCTATCTTTTTCTCTTAAAATTGAGTTTCATATTAAAATTAAAGAAATTTGGACATCGTGGCTCAGAGGGGGTTTTAGGTTGTTAGAGAAAATTGTTTCATGGAAGAAAACTGATACCAAAATGATATTTATGCAGTATTCTAAAACGATCATGTCATTTGAGAAAAGTAGCTAAACATGACTTCCTCCAGAAGTCATAAGATTATACAATTTTCGAAAGACATAAAAGAACAGTAATTATATTGAACCTTCTGTTGGGCTACAGTTTCAATTTTATCCACTGACTAGAATTTTGATTTATGAGGCAGTTGGACTTTGTGCCGCACAATGTTGGTTAGTGTTTGTCCAGGCAGAGAAGTTGTTAGAACGATTTCTAACAGACACTAAGATGACAGCAGCTGACATTGCAAGTAAATGAAATGCTATTTGCTGGATGAATAACAAGACAATAGGTGAACTGGAATGTATAATTCTACTTTCTACTATGTTACCCTTGGGACTCACAGAATGAGACTAACTTAACACTGCACATGTCTCCTGGTCAGGTTCTACTGGTATTTCAGGAGCTAAACAGTCAAGAAAGAATCAGAAGCAGGGAGTTCAAGGTGGAAGCTAATATAACTGATCTCAATATTTCTTGTAAGAAAAGCTTTATTTCTTCCAAATTACTGCAGGAAAGAAAGTGATATCTACTTTTGTGACAAAATGGAGTCCTCAGCACTTTCAGAATCCATGAATGACCATATAAACTGAGCATCCACAGAAACCACCTAAAAAACAAGCTGACATATGAAGATGCTTAGATTAATTGCCTCTACCTTATGTCATATTTTAACCTGAGCTCCAACATAATGTTCCAGTCAATTACTTCTAGTGTTCTCAAACCCAAATAGCTTTTCTGACTGAATACATTTATGGTCCTTGATCTTTTGAGCATGTTAAACAGGCCTAAATAGAAATGGAGCAGTCTAAGCATGCTAAGGGATCCTCAGAGACCACAATCTCATAGAAAATTAATTTTCTTCCCATGTTTATCTGGCTCTATTTTTTCTCCCTCTCCTGGGAGACAGATCCTGTGAATGTAAATTTCCTGAGCCAGCCTAACAAAAAAAGGCTACCTGAGAGGCTGAAACCACATGACCTGGAGTGTGGAGAGTATTAGAAAGCAAGAGTCTCAGAGCAGCACTGTAGGCAAGACTTCATTCTGTAGGACAGAAAACCCAATTCTAATTGCTTAAGCAAATTAGGAACATAGAGCCGTGTCATCAAAAATCAAGAATAGCTGAACGTCCTGCAGCAAACACTGCACAGGGCTGATGTGCCTTTATGTTCCTCTGCCGTGCTTTCCATAGCTCCCTTTCCAGATGGGCTTCCTTCACCTGACAGCTGTTTTCTTACATCCTCCTCAGTCTAAATCCAGAAATATGACCCAATCTTACCAGTAAAATACAAGTCCCGAATTAACTCTAGTTAGAAAAAAAGTTGCCTTGATTCCAGTCCCATTTTATTCGTAGAGCAATCTCTGTAGAAAGGGAGATGTGATTCTCAAATCATCCAGTCTACCTGTTAGCCTGGCAGCCAGGAGCAGCATCAGTTTTACCAAAAGCACTTAGAGCAAGAGTGGGTTAGGAGTGGTGCACGAGGGTCAGATCATCAAGACCACTAACTGGGAACATAGGGAAGCAAAAGCAGTTACTACCTGCTAAACACTATGCCTGTGGCTTTTCAATTCTGGCTATACATTTTCCATGGAGCTTTATATGAATATATAATCTGCATACCTGGCTGCATCCCTCAAAAATTACAAAACATTAGACCTAGGGTAGAAACTGGAGCTTGTGTGAGGTTGGACAATTACATTGGTGAATTCATCCTAGAAAAAGTGCTACATATCTGATTGCTGAATATCACTATAGTCACCTTTGAAAAACTCCCCTTGGCCAGCTGGCACCTGTAGGGATATTCAGCAATGAGGCATTCTCTAGGATGAGGTCACGAACTTAATTGTCAGACCTTATATTTTGAAAAGGCTCTGTAGATGATTCAGGAATCACCCAGATGTAATTCACTACATGGTCTCAGTGAATTCATTTATTAAGTGAGTATGGTAAGACAATTTAATAATTCTCAAACTTTTCCAACTGTGAGCCACTTAGTGTCAAGAGCCCCAGAGGCTACCTACCCACTCGCCTAGTCATACTTTATCAGCACCAGACACACCTCCCTCATTGATATTGCTTCAGTAGGGTACCACTCAAGAGAATTATTTGTTTGTTGTTTTTAATTCTAACTAGGACTCTGAGCTCTGCCCTACTTACAGTAATGTGCTTGTCAAAGTTACCAGTGTTCTTCAAAATTCATTTTTTCAGTGCATGGTTAATGGAAAAATTCAGTTTAACTACATAGGAAAAGGTAATATGTAAAGTCAAAAAATACTTTATCTTTTCTTCCTTATCTTTCTCTCTTAGCCACTCTCTCTTATCCCCTGTAGACCATAGCTTTGCACAAAGCTACACTACCTTACCCACATGGACCTCATTCTCCTTTTCTTCTGGCTAACTCATTTGACCATTCTGAGGGTTCAGGTTCATTGATGATTCTATCCCTTTGTCTCTTTCTATCTTTATGTCCTTCCTTATGCAAATTAGTTTCTAGAGCCAATAAGGTCAAAACTCTGGGCTCAAAACCTGTCTTTTGTTTCTACTTGGCCAGCGCCACTCCAGACCTTCCTTCAACTTTGCACTCAAGCAGCTGAGTTTTCCTAGAGAAAAATCCTGACATGCAAAGCTGTCATGTCATTTCTGTGCCCAGAACCTTTCAACACCCTATCACCTCACTTCCATTAAAAGCCAAATTCCTTCCCATCCCGTAGAACACGCTGTGTCTTGGCCTACAGTCCCAACTATAGCTTTGTCTTCTGCCACTGCAGCCACTCTGACCTCACATGTAGCTGATACTTCAACAAGTCGAGTGTCTTCCTGCTTCAGAACATTTTCATTTACTGTTTCCTTTACCTGAAATACTGTTCTTCCAAATATCAATCAGTCTCACTCCCTCAATTCATTCAGATCTTGCTCAACTGTCTCCTTCTGTGACTGTGCTAGATAACTGGTATCCTTCCATGACTCTATACAATTTTTCTTCATAGCACCTATCGTCTAACGTAATACATATGATACATTTCTTATTTGATCTTTGCTTGTATTCCTCTGCAGAAATACAGGCTCTATAGTGACACTGAATTTGTTTTATTTGCTGCTGTACCTCAGTACTTAAAACTGTGATAACAATAAATATTCACTGAATGAGTAAGTAAATGAAGCAAGCATATTTGTACCATATGAGTTCATGGTCACTTACTTCAACTGACTCTCAATATTACCTGACAGTTCCACTGTTTGTATCTATTCAACTCAATCTCCCAGTCTCCATAATGAAGAAACTCCATAAAAGTTTCCCCTTCTCTATAAACCTCTGAACCTTTCAATACACACCACACACCTACACACACACTCACATATACATCCCACAACCCACAACCACTCTCTCATAGCAGATAACGTTGGTTGCTAATTTATAGAAAAATAAATGCTCACAAAGAAGAAATCCCTGTGCATCCCATTACAAAACCAATATGCAGTAAGGTACATACACATATTTTTCTAATTGTTCTAGTTATAAAAGAGGGAGTATTTTCTCCTATCTAAGCCAGTCCCTCTTTTTGTCAGATCTTATTATTGCCTACCTTGTCAGGAACTAACTTGTTCTAATTTTCAAATAGCTTCAAGTCCACCTCACTTAAATTAAAGTACTTCCTTTAGCCACATTACTCTCCACAATGACTCTCTCTCCTCCCCTTCCACTGCCAAACTCTTTAAAGAAAATTTCCCCCCTTGTCATTTTCCTCCTCTCTTCTCACCCACTTGTCAGTCCACTCTAATCTGATTATACACCCTTTCCTTCCCCAGAATGGCTCTTGCTAAAGTTTCTATTGACCTACTTTTATACTGCTAAAATGCATGAGCATTTTCTAGTCTTCATCTTAGATAAATTCCCAGCAGAATGTTGCCATATTGACCACTGCTTCTTCAAAAAAAATCTACCCTGTCTTCTCTAAGCTTCCTTGATGTCACACCTCCCTGACTTTCCTCCTCCCTCTTCAGCTAGTTAGTCCTCCTCATTTTCCTTCATGAGCTCAGCTGCCTTCATCTATTAGCATTCCTCAAAGCTCAGCCCAGACCTCTTCTCTTCTCACTCTATACTTTGTTCTCTAGCAATCCCATCACTACCCAAATGGCTTTAATTAACACCCATAAACCAGTGACATGTTCAGATTTGTACCTTTAGCTCCAACCTTTCCTCTCAACATCTAACTTTCCTCTTCAAATTGTTTATGTTTTATCCATTTGAATATCTTAAACACACCTCAAAATCAAGCTATCCAAACCTGTGTTCATCTGCTTTTTCTTCCAAACTTTTCCTTCACCCTCATGTTCATTATTAGGTAATGGAGCTCCCCAGGGGAGCCAGAAAACAGGGAATCATGGAGACCACTCTCTTTCTTAATACTTAAATACAAATTATAACCAAATTCTGCTGATTCTATGTCTTAAATATCTAATGTGTCCTCTTCCACCTCATTCTATCTAATTCCCTTTTTACCATCCCAGCCTAAGATATTATCTATCAACTCTCTTCATTTGCCTTTTGCCTACTTCAGTCTCTTCTCCACGGCCAACAAAGAGATCTTCTCAAAGCACAACTCTGATCATTGTCTATCTCTGCCTAAAATCCTTTAATAGTTTCCCATTAATTTGAAGATAAAGCCCAAAATCTTTATTCTCCCTCCCCTTGGAGACAGTGTGTCATTCTGTTGCCCCAGGTTAGAGTGCTGTAGCCTCACCGTAGCTCTCAGCAACCTAAACTCCTAGGTTCAAGCAATCTTCCTGTCTTGGCCTCCTGAGTAGCTTGAACTACAGAACCAGAAAGCCCAGCTAATTTTTCTATATTTAGTGAAGATTGATCCTTGATCTAGCTCAGGTTAGTTTCAACCTCCCAAGCTCAAGCTATCCTTCCTTCTCAGGTTCCCAGAGTGCTATGATTAAAGGCCACCATGCCAAACCAAAACAAAGGCCCAAATCTTTAACATACCTTATAATCAGTACATGAAAGAGTTGGTCCTGTCTGAATTTGCAGACTTCCACACCTCATATACTTCAGAGAGTCTAATGGTACAAACAGCTGTGTTGTTTGGCTTTTTCTCATGCTGTTACCTTAGTATCTCAGGCCTTTTCTCACCTATCTTTGCCAAATTCATTCCTTCTCTTTCATAATTCTCAACTCAAGTGTTTTGTTCAGGGAAAATTATCCTGAGTGCCAGAATAGAAAAGATTATCTAGCTATGTGTACTAATAGCTTCCAATATTTTTCTTTTGGGCCCTTATCATGTAAATAATTGTGAACATATGCAATTAAATGGTCAATATTGGCCTAATAAGGAAGACATTCAGAGAATGCCTTTAGCCAGCCAGCCCTCTGTATTCATGAGTTCCACATTTGTGAATTTAGTGAAACTCAGATAAAAAATACTTTTTTAAAAAAATGGTACCTGTTCTTGGGACTGCAAGATAATATTGCCTCTTTGGAAAAAAGTATGGAGAATCCTCAAAGGACTCAAATTAGGCCTCCCATTTGACCTTGAAATCCTATTACTAGGCATCTACCCAGAAAAAAAAAAAATAATTTTATCATAAGGACATTTGTACTAGATTATTTATCACAGATCAATTTACAATCACCAAGATGTGAAAACAACCTAAATGTCCACCAACACAGGGATGGATTGGCAAACTGGTATATGTATACCATGGAATATTATTCAGCTATAAAAAGATGAAGACTTTACATCTTTTGTATTAACCTGGATGTAGTTGAAGCACATTTGTCTTAGTAAAGTATCACAAGAATGAAAAAGCAAATATCCAATGTACTCAATACTAATATGAAGCCAGTAGATAATCTAATTCATGCCCACAGAGAAGAAAAGCTCATTTCAATTCAAATTGGGGGAAGGGAAGACAGGAAATGAGGAAGAGAAGGGGGAGATTGGTGTGTTCCCACTTAAAGGCATAAGATGGAGGTGTATGGCACACCTTTTGGGTGTGGAACACGATAACAAGAGGGACACTACCTAAAAAAATTTGACCTGGTTGTTTGTACCCTCAAGTTAACCTGAACTTTAAAAAAAAAAAAAAAATTGTATTTGTACTGAACAAGTACAGACTTTCGTTTTTTGTCGTTATTCCCTAAATAATTCCTTATAACAAATATTTACATAAAATTTACATTTTATAAGCTATTATACATAACCTAGAGATGACTTAAGTATCTGGAAGGATGTGCATAGGTTATTTGTAAACACTATTCCATTTTATACCAGGGACTTGAGCATTTGCAGATTTGGGTATCCATTAGTGGTCTTAGAATCAATCCTCCACAGATAACTGAGGAATGACTGAACTTTACTTAACCTTTACTTTTCTAGTTGATATTTTGGTGACCTTCAATTTTTTGTTGTTATTTTCAAAAACTTATACAATGAGGATACACTATTTTTACAATGGGGATAAGGGAGAGAAAAATTATTTTAAAAATAAACACTTGCTCATTGAACAGTTGAATGATAATAATTTTTGTTCAGAAATAAAGTATATAAAATATTCTTATCAAAAAATTTCAATTCTGAAAAGAGCACACAATCTCAGTTATCACTGGGTGAGAGACATGAACACAACCTTCTCTGAAGAAGACGGATGGCCAACTAACACATGAAAAAATGCTCATTATCCCTAATCAGAGAAATGCATGTCAAAATCACCTTGAGGTATCACCTAATCCCACTGAAAATAGCCTATATCACAAAGTCCCAAGGCTAAAGATGCTGGCATGGATATGGAGAAAAGAGAACACTAAAACATTATTGGTGGGATTGTAAACTACTCCAGCCCTTCTGGGAAGAAATATGGAGAATCCACAAAGAGCTAAAAGTAGATCTTCCATTTGATCCTGCAATCCCATTACTAAGAGAGTTTTCTTAATTTCCCCAGGAGATTCTGATGTCCAGCTAAGTTTGGAAACCACTACAGAAGATGCTTATGAAATACTTATCAAAACCATTTGCACTAGTACTACCACAATTAAGGTACCTGTGAGTAAAAATACAGATAACATGGCTCTCCAAAACAAAGACTATGGCATTTAACAGCTTTGTGTAGCCCTTGGCAGAGCACTATGTAATTAAAGGCACATAGTGATTAATAGTCTAAGCAGGAAAGCTTTGGAGTGAAATGATTCAAGGAGCATTCTTTCCTCCTACTCATCTGGGATGTGACTTACATCTGAAAGAGACATTGCACAGATGCTGGGCCCAAGCAGCAATATTGAGTCCCTCCAATCAGGAAACTAGCCAGATGCACAGCTGATGAATCAGGGCAACACATATCCTTCAACAAGCTCAAATGCCCAGTTCTGGGCTCAGAATGGCTTGTCTTCAATCTTGTCTCTACCACTTGCTAGGTTTGTGATCTTGGTCAAGTCTTTTAGCTTTTCTAAGCCTCTATTTTTATTCCTGGGTAAAGGACAACTGTATAATAAACTAAGAGTAAAGTTGTCAAAAATTTGAATTGAAGATGAATTGAAATAATGCATGTAAAACATTCAACATAGTGTCTGCCCCATAGTAGACACTGAATGCATATCAGCTATTATTACCTTCTCACATTAAAGCAGAAAATTCTTACAAAAGAATGGGAACTTATCTATTTTATTCATTTAAACCTTACTTGTAGGTCAAAGGTAATCAAAACTAAAACTACAGAGTACCTAGGATGTCATAATATCAGGAAGAGAAGAATACCACTAAGGCTATTTTCATTTTCCCAAATCATTATACTAAAGAAGAGAAAAGATCACCGTTGGTGAAATAAGTTTTAACAACAAAATAACCCAAAGCAAAAATAAAAAATTAATAGAATAGTAATAGAAACTAATGAATTAAATGATAGAAAATAGAACTAATCAATAAATTCAAGATGTAGGTCTTAAAAAATAAATAATAAGATAGATAAAATCTTAGGTAATGTAATAAAAGTTGGGAGGGGGAGAAAGCATGAATTTAGAATTTAGAGAGACACTTAATTTTTATGCTTACCTTTATTATTTATCTTGAATTTTCATACCCTGGACATGATTTGAACCAGTAGCATGTAATATACATTCAATAAGTGTTACATTGACTTTTACTTTTGTCATTAATAGTCCATTAGTGGTTTGGGACAAGCAGCAGTGGCTCTTTGCATTTGTAAGTCTCTAGGAGATAACTGAGTTGGACAGAATTTTTGGCACATTGGGAACTAGTTGCTAAAGTATCCAGTGAATTATTAATCACAAAATTTTTGCATCAGGTTATAGTTTAGATGAATAACTTTGTCTTTTGGTGTCTGTTACTAAGGAAATCTCAGTGACATGCTACATAAAGAGAAGCATGAAATCTCTAGAGAAGTCTGATGTACTAAAAGCCACAGGGAGAAATATAATTGAAAGGCATCTTTACCTCAATGGCAAAGCAATGGAAAGGCTGAAGTTCAAATTGCAACAGGCTTAAAATATCAACACCTAAGTTAAGTCACTGGGACTTAGGTTTGAACAGAAACTTTGGAGAACACATTTTTGAGCTGAGAGTTGTGAGAACTGATGTTCTTTTCAAATTAGGAGACCGTCTCCATCCTCTTGAGGAACAAAGCTCTTATTTGTATGATAAACTAGCACCTCAATGGGGTCTATAACCAGGCAAAAGAAAGTGGGATGTCTTCCAAGTTCTCCTATGGAGATTTGTATTACAGCTCTCAGATTTCATAATATACTATCAGCAGAGCAATAGTTGGCCTACCCAAACTCAACCCCCAAAAAACTGAGTTTAGGAGTCCCAGGTATTTTCTTCTATAATAACAAAAGCACAGATCACAGGACTGTGATATTTATAGTTTAAATTTTTTATTTGGTTAAAATTTTTCAATTTATGCAGTTTATAAGAACCAATTAACTGTTTGGGAATTTGCCTTACTAATTTTTTTAACTTTCAAAAGCCTCCTATTCCTAAGATTTTTCCTCTGGGAAATTAGGAAGCATGAATCCTTCCATACCTCTCCCCTCCTCCTTCAGCTTCTCTCTCAGAAGCATACATTCAGACACATATTACATCTGGGATATACTGAATATGCTCATAAAACAGGGAAGACATGAGCCCTCATTTGTACTGCCTACCAATTACCAAGGTGTAAATATTTCCACAGTGGCTGATTTCAAGCTAACAACCAACTTCAACAACTGGCTTGCAAATTTCCTGAATATTATTTAAAGTTGTCTCTCATAAGTCTCTTCCATCGACTACAATACATCCTGGCTGGGACCAGACCATCTTAGTGTTCTGTTCCCTACTCTACAGAATTTAATGGTCTGGACATTTCAAAGTTCTAAAAAAAAGGATGCACACAGAATTAAAATCTGGAACATAAATGAACATGAGTAGCATCTTGCTGGTCAAATAGATTGATTCCATTAGGATGATTTTGTTTGGTATGGAATTGGGATTGAGAAGATTCAAATGAGACATCTTCTCATAAACATTCGAGGGTATTTATAGCTACATGCTCCAACAAAATGAGGAATAATAAGTGTGTGACACTGCACCAGTACTACAGTGTTGCTGCACTTAATTGAGAAGCCAGCTTTAATCTGTGCAGGCCTAGATAGCACAAGCTTGCTTAGAGTTCCTGAAGGTATAAAGGAAGCTATTAAGATCTAAAGAGAGAATGTAAGAAACAGACTATCCAGACACTCTATATAATGGTTATCTAACTTAAGAAAAGAGTACATATGGGACAGAGAAATAACCCAGTGCCACCTGTGGGCATAATGGATCTTGTGAGTAGTTCTGGCACCTGGGAAAATAAGCAGTAAAACCAAATTCATGGATGATAGGTACATATACAGCATTTTCTAAAATAAAGTATCCTGGATGTAGAGAAACCCATTCCAGGTAGTGCACTAGTGCTGTTTGCCATTATTTGTTTTCTCTAGGTGACATTTAAGAATTTTTTTTGCACTTGGTTTTTTCCATGATGGGGGCTTTTGCTAAATACCATATGGTTCTTGTCTGTCCATTCTCATTTAAGAGTAAAGCAGTAAAACACTTAACTGTATGTATAAGAATCATCATAGAGACACTATCTGCAATAACCAAAAACAAAAACTATCCAAATGCTCTTCATCAGTTGGATATATAAGTAGTGGTAGGTTCATTCCCTGGCCTTTACAATGGTTCTCGAGGTGTGGCAAGTCTGTGGGGATCCCCAAGAACGTTTTAGAGGTCCATGGTATTAAACTATTCTATAATTATACAAAAAAATTATACAAAATTATACAAAAAATTTTATTTGGAAAGAAGAGGAGACAAGATGGCTGACCAAAGCCAGCTTTCCACAGAGGCACCCATCCAGAAGGAGAGTTAAAGGACAGAAATTTAGCAAGTAACCTGGTGAATTAGAGCTGCACCGAGATAGAAGGTTGAACAATGCACATTAACCCCGCTGAGGCAAGCTGCGACCCCAATGATACAAACAAAAGGTACAAAATCTATCACCAAACGGATGGGAGTCCCCTTCCCCATGAGAACAGCTCTGAGTGCCCCACAAACTGATGAGCAGAGTTCAAGGGTCCTCCCACTACACTCCATGGGAGACACCCTCTAAAAACTGGACCTACCTCTCCTACTAGGGTGCCACAGCATTCTCCTGCCAGGCATTAAACTGTATAAAACTGTATATATTCTCTACATGCAATTCTGAGCTCCCAGCACTCCCCTCCACTCTCACTCTGAGATCTGGAGGCCTGTCCCCCAGGAGTCCAGATTCTTGGGTGATTTCTCAAGGGATGTGGACAGGGCCAGGACTGCAGCTGGTCAGTGCTGATTCTGTGGCACAGGAGTGAGGGGAGGACAGTCGGCTGAGAGAGAACCACACTGGAGTGGCGGTGCCCCAAGGTGCAGAGCAGCAGCTGTTTTTGGCAATAATAGGGCTCACTCCCGGATATTCCAAAGCCAGACCCCCTGTCTTCCTGGGAAACCAGAAGAGGCTGGGCATCTTCTCAGGTGGCAACCACCACAGGTCTGGGACAGAAATGCAGGCCTCATGAGTAAAGGGTTTGCTTGAGGAGGTACCCGTCTGGTGGAGCATGGGGACTAGAAAATGCACGCGCAGAGCTGGGAAATTCCCAGGGTGGGGCTGACCCAGAAGACTGCTTTACTGAGCCTAAGACACACCCATCCCTCAAGGGATCATCAGCCTATAGACAAAGGAAGGCAGGAGGCTAGAACTGACAGCTAACGGAATACAAACCTGCAGGAGCAAAGACAGGGCCTGAGGCACAGGTTCTGGGAACTCAAAACAGCTTCTTTTCTGCAGGGGAATTTCACAGAGCCAGAAACAAATTCCCACAAAGTTGTTCTGTCTGTTCTGTCAGTAACATCAATCAGGGGCAGGGCTGGAACTGAGTGAACACACCAAGCCTCCATCAAGTGCCTGAGGTTATCAAGCCTCACCTCCCCCTGATGGACAGAGGCAGAGCACAGCAGCCTAGATGAGAAGATATAGATTTCCTTGTGATTCAGGCAGGTGCAACCCACTGGAGTATATCTTCGCTAGAGGCAACTGGGTCACAGCCCTGTGGGGCTATCAGTGACTGGGTGTGACAGAGGTGCAAAGTGGGGAAAGAGGCATCAACCTTTCCAGACTAATCTATTTGCTGGGTGGGCCCTCCTGACTTCACGGAGCACTGGAGCAAGTCATATCTGAGTTGTCATGAGACACCTGCGATCCAGTTGCCAGAGACCTTTTAAACTCTCCCACCTGAGACAGTTGCTGACTTAGAAATTGATTTGGACCTTTAGAACAGAGCCAATCTGACATTGAAGACAAAGCCTTTGAATGTTCCCAAATTCTCAAAGAGGAAGAGAAATGGAAGCAAAAACAGGTCATTCTCTTAGAGAGCTCTGGGATAATTTGAAGAAGGCTAATATCTGCCTCATTGGAATCCCTGCAAGTGATGAAGTGGCCTCGCAAGGCACAGAGGTCCTTCTCCATGAAATTATAAAAGAGAATTTTCCAGACATGCCAAGAGATTCTGAAATTCAGATATCAGACAGTTTCAGAACCCCAGCACCACCCAATCCTAATAAGACATCCCCCAGGCATATCATAATTAACTTCACTAAAGTTAATAGGAAGGAGAAAATTCTGAAAGTAGTCAGATATGAGAAATCCATTACCTACAAAAGGAATAATATTAGAATGACTGCAGATCTCTCTGCTGAAACTTTTCAAGCCAGAAGAGGGTAGTCATTGACTTTTAATCTACTAAAGCAAAATAACTTTCAACCCCAGATCCTGTATCCAGCTAAACTGAGTTTCATTTATGATGGAGAAATTAAATACTTTAATGACATTCATATGTTGAAGAAATTTGCCATAACCAAACCAGCTCTTCAGGATATTCTC